>JARRAA010016725.1:0-141076 GCA_030557295.1 Ecitodaemon sp. MM-2014 | reverse complement strand
AGGCTAAAGCTAGTGGGGATGAGGGTAGAAAGGTTCTATACATTGGTGGGGTGGACAGCTGAATTAATGACCTACGCTATGAACTAAAAATACAGTAGAATTATTATAAAACTAAACAAACATTATAAACAATTATAAAGAATTAAAGATCATGTGTTTTTTTAGGTTTAAGTTTAGGCTTTTGCGCGTTAGCCTAAAAAAACATAAAATAACAGACTTTGAAGATTATTTTAAGTATGACCCCATTAAGATATTATGTTTAGAATTATTCGAAATAAAAGATTAACTTCTATACTATTAAATGATGATTTATTTGAAAACGATCTCATTATTATTACTGAAAGTATGAACGATAGCAGCAATGTTGTTTTCTTTGAGAGTAGAACACGAAAGCTTATTAATTCGGCACTTTGATGACTTTTTTATGCATATTCTCATTAAAATGTTGTCTTTTCGAATAATGTCCTGTGATAGAGAATTTACTGGAGAATCTACTAGTTGTTATATCGAAATGATACCATTTAAACTTTCGGAATTATAGCTGATTTAATAGCACCTTGCATTTTCATTATAAAAAGATGCTCACCATAATTAAACGACGATGGTTCCAAGACTTTACTAGAAATATTCTTCTGTTACAGGTACGTTTAACTCTTCCTTGTTGGCCCTATCATCAATTGGTAAGTAGATTTCTCCGCGTCTCTGTCTCCTTCCTCCTTAAATCAACGCAGCATACATTAGTTGCAATCCGAAAGTATTCCGACTGTCGTCGCCACGTCTGGTGTCCCCGATGAGAGATAACTTATAAGTTCGTTAAGCCTTGTTACCTAAGGGCCGTCGCCGACAAGATAACGCAATCAGGGGAGCGATACACCGACGTAATTCTATACATTTAAATTGCCTTTTACAAGCGGAGACGCGCGCGTAAACAGTGCGCGTCATTCGCCCCCGAATTTCGAAAACTAACCGCCGACACTCGTCGACGTTCCCTTTTCATTAAATCAACATTTAAAGCAAAGCACGGCATTTAACGATTCGACCGGCGCCCTTGTTAGCGACAGCGCGACTCGACCGAGGCAGGATTTCGATCCTTGCAGCGTTGCAACCACCTACATGCTTGGAATTAGAGGAATTGCTCGGTGCAGAGAGTGATGAATGGCACGCACTCAGACACCCCTTTCCCCGCGCTCTGTTTAATTAGAATATGCATATTACATTCATCCCTTAATGCGCATTTATCAATGAAGTTTTCCTGCCATTGTGCGAGCGGTGGTTACATTCCAGCAATCGGATCAGGCTGGAACTCAACCCCGAATTCTAATCCATTCAGCTTAGGAGAAGTTCCTTATACCGGGGACGCAAATTGGTTGACGCAAGTTACTGGAAGGAGTGATTTAATTTCGCCACTTAAGTGATTAATAATAAAAGGAGTAATGTGTTATCATACTTGGAAGTTGTTTATCGAACATGTGGTGTCTGGCCGATCGGGGAGAAGGTTCGGAAGCCAATAAACGCCAGCAATGCCACCGGCATTATTTTTACTTCGTGCTCGTAAATTTTTGGCTGGCGCGGCTTTGCTTTACGAGTCTTGGGCGCGAATTGTTTAAGCTTTAAGACCTATCCTAAGAAGGAACGAGGTGGGACCTTCTTTTTTCCTTGTTCTCTTCATGAGCAGCGAGGGTGATGACCACAGTTTTATCGCTTCTGTCGAGCGCACGTTTAACGCGTCTTTTATTTTCTTCGCTTCGAGGAAATTTAGGAGCGGGCGCACCTTGGCGTCGGTAATTATGTCGGTGGATGTTTTTGGCCGGCGTCGAAGCGGAGCAGTCCGAGATAATTTCATATCAAAATTTTAATGGAAAACTTAAATAATTAATCCACACCCCCGGATCTACGTGCTCTCCCGCGCAGTGGAAGCGATTGCCGAGTGCAGAGCGGAATACCGGAATAGCGGAATTGCGAATGCAACGCAAATTGTGCGCCGCCATCGTCCGTCACGTACGGGCGTCGAAATACGACGCGAGTGGCGTCGCTCGGCATTATGCATGTCCGTGGAATATGCCCTAATCAAACGAGCAGACATTACGATGTAATGGTTCGGGCTGAACGCCGGCCCGGCCGACATTGCTAACCGACATCAAGCGACTTCCTACCGCCGATGCCCATCCCCCGACCTGCTCTATCAACCGTATCCGCTATTCTCGGACTTGGCCTAGTCCCGGTCCACTTCAGCGCTGTCCGTTCGCACATTGAATCATCCGAACATACCTAGGCAATATCCCCGACGTGGTTCGATCGCATGAATGTCATTTAACGATTGTATCGTCGTGTATCTGGTGAGGACATCGGGCCGCAGTGTCACTATTAGTGCGTATAATATGCACGACCATCCATCATCCTGCGCGCGGACACCCTCGGCGGCCCGGAGGCACGCGTGTGTCTTATCAAGAGCGCCGCCGCCGCCGACACGAAAACGATAACGATGCCCACGGACTTTCGGGCTAATTTTAATGCCTCCACGCACACGATCCTTGCGGTCGGTAATTGATGTTGTGCCGGCCGGCCGGCCGTGCTTCATGCGCCGCGCCGCGGTCGACTTGCAGGGATAAGAAACTGGTGACATATGATCCTTTGCAGTGCGACGCCAAGCGCGTGCACTGCCACCTGACACGTAAACAACGAATGTGTAAATATATAAATACGTACAAGGCGCGCTGTAAAAGATTGCCGGGATGGATTTTTACGACGCCGTCACGCACGTCCTTACCGCCGTGTAAATGGGATTTATTTGGCGTTTGCATTAGACAAATGTTTTGCCCTGAAATAAAGCAAAATTCGAGCGAGTTGGCAAAGTCAAATTGTCCAGTAGTTAATAATTTGTAAAAAAATAATGATCCAGTCAACGGCGCGACGAGACGCAGCGTAGATACAAAAAGCAAATAAAACTCGACAGTGGACGTCGCACGCTTTGTCATTTTCGCATTTTCGGTCTCTCCGCTTCGGCGGCGGCGAGCGCCCGGGGTGTGCGTTTTGTATATTCATTCGTTCCGCAGGCCGGCGCAACGCGGCTGCGTATTTTGACATATTATGTCGGCCGGCGCGTTTATTCCGATCTTGCATGTGATTATCCTAATGCGATTTATTATATTTTGCGTGTGCCGCACGTTTTCTGTGTCCGGGCAATGAAATATCGTCCCGATTTTTGCGTCGCATTTATTCCCACCGACCAGCGCGTTAACGCTTTAATTATAATTACACAATATACCGTGGCGTTCTCGCATTCGGGAAAACTCATTACGCGCAAACTCATTTTTCAGCCGAACAATAAAAATCGCCTCCAAAAAAGGAACGACTTTGCCCTCAGAGCGCTTTCTTAGTTCGAGTATTTGTCGCTAGATGGGTCTGCGAGTCGCGTCCGGACGATTTTCTTCCTTTTCATCTTTCGCTCGACTTGTTTGTTTGCTCCTGGCCGGAATCTCACCCTCGCGAGTCACCGAATTCGGCCCAAATAAATTGCACCGACGATGCGTTTTACAGGCACGGTTGATTCGTCGGAATGCGGAGCGTCAAAAAGGGGAAAAGTGGAAACGCAAACCGACTGCCGAGGTTTAATTTAATATTTTCGACGTTTTGCTCCTCGCGCCCTCGCCCTTTTAATTAATATCATCATGATATTGCAATTAAAGACGCCCTTTCGCGAGAAACTGACGCGGATTCTAAACATCCTCGGGATCTGGCTTGAAAAATGATTTTAATGCAAAAACTTGCGCGCTGGGCTTTTTCGTGATGGCCGAAAAATCTCTTCGGGGTTGCGACGGACGCGCGTGAGGGATTTAATTATAGTGGTGACGTTCGTCGTGTCGTTCTCGATTGTCGTGAAGGGATGAAAATATTCCGGCATCGGCGGAGCATCGGCGCGGCGCAATTGTGGCGTCGTCGCGGTTTTCGGCGGATTCCGCAGGCATAATTAGAAGCCGGCGGGTGCGCGCCGTCGTCGTCAGGTCGTTTTCCCCTGCAATGATTTTATTGCCTGCTCCTCAGCGCCGCCGTGTCGTTCGCATTCTCGTCCTTTCGCTTTTCGCCTTTCGCCTCTCGCCCGCCGGCTGCGGGATTCATTCATTTCGTCGAATTCCACCGTCGAAAATCTACATTTTAATTTAAATTCTAATTTCGTTTTAGACGTTCCATTAAAGGCAAAATTACTATATTAGAGGCGGGCGTCGAGGCGCGCGAAAATTTCGCGTGGAAAAAGCCCAAAAACAACTTGTGACTTGACACCTCTCCACGCACGCGGACCGCGACCCACATTCCCGGCGGTAATGGAAACTCGTAATAATCTCGACCCAGAATTCCCATCATTCCGCGGAATTCTAACCCGCTCCCAAATGCGGCATCGACAGCGACAAAAATGTCGCCGCCGCGCAGTAGTTTTGTCTCTTTTATTTGTATTTGTTCGGCGTTCGCGTCGTGCGCTCGCGCGCCTTGAATAAACCATCGAAAGCTCTTATCGTTTTCGGCGGCGGCGTCCCGACTCTCGTCCTCCTCTTTTTCTGCACACAATGCACCCGACTGCGTCCATGGCGAAGTGGCACTTCTTCACACAAGCAGCTCCGCCGTTTCGATTACGATATTACACAATGGCAACCTCTTCGTCTGCCAGCGCCGGGCGCGGAGGAAGATGTTAGTAAGACGAAACCTTTGACCCTGGCGCGTGTCTTTGCCATGCAAATTTTAGTATGTGTGCCCTTTGATATCCTCTAGAAGCTGGAGGAAGCGCACGCGCACGTGAAGATCTCGCCGACGCGTTTGCGCCTCTTTGTGTCTTTCGAGATTGAGAGTTTTTTTTTGGGAAGAAGTGCACAAAAAGAGCGAAAACTGTCGTATTTTATCGAAGGTGGAATAGATAGAAGTTTTGGATTTTTGGGACAAATTAACATTTCTTGGATTTCTAGTTGACAAAAGCGTAATGCAATCAATACCTAGCTGAAACCTAGTTCGTGGTGCAGAGATTGCACACGGCTCATTTATATTACACGCCGTGCCCCCGGAGTTCGACTCGGGGCAGCGACTAACGAGTTCTGCATCTGCGTCGCGCCGATGCCGCCGCCACCGAACTGCGCCATTTCGGGCATTCGATATCGGACAAAAATAGCGGCGCGACGACGTCCGAAAGTCGCGCTGCAGTCTGGCGTTTCCATCTGCGTAATTAATAGCTCGATGATGAGCGTAATTTATACCCGATTTGAAATGTTTACGATCGGTTTTGCGAAAACGGCGCGGAGTTAAAGCCCGCCCGCGTTCCAATTAGCGACGAAATCGTACTGCGGAAAAACGAGCGACGTCTTTCTGGCGGAAGCTCCTTCGGTCTGCGCGTCACGCTTCTTCGGTGTCGCCGTCGCCGCCGCGCGCCTCCCGCCTGCCAATTAAGGCGTTCGTCGCGTTTTTCGCTGCGCGCCAACACACGACATGTTTCTATAATTTAAAGTTCAACGCCGGGACTATTTACTTAATTAGTTTTATTTTATTTTCGTGCGGCTTTCCTTATTAGCGAGCGTGGCTCCGAAACTTTTCGTTCGGCGCTGGCATTTTTCGTGGTTTAATTCGGTTTCCTAAGTCTCGGCTCAGACACGCGCGCGCCGCTCTTAATTGAGTCGTGACCGGACGATTTTCTACTTTGTTTAGTTTCGGATGCCGGATGCCGAAACGTTTTTCCACATTCTCCCCACACACAAAACGCCCACGCATTTATGCATTATTAAAGGGGAGCAACAAAAATATTGGCATTTCAAATATTTATGCAATGTTTATGCATTAATTACGTCCGGGAATTCCGGAAAAATTGAATATTTTTTATCGGAATAATTAAACAACATGAAATATTCACATTCTAGTCTGTTATTTCGTTTTATACGTTTCACACATTTGTTGATTCCCTCCGAACCGAGCCGCAAAATGTGGCGTTGGCGTATATTGATTAAATAACATTTGCGAACCGGCCGGCCCTATCCTCCTGGATAATTTATAAATTTTCATTTTGATAAGCATAACAGCCGTTGATTTGAATAAATAGATAAGCGAAGTGGATACAAATAAACGCGGCTGGCGTTTTGGCATTCATCTCGCGAACAATAGGTGACAGTGAATTATAAATAAGTAAATTAATACGGGACAATGGAATAAAATATAATCGAGGCGGGGAAGGGCTGACATGCAGCCGCCACACAGCGGGAAACGCGAAACGTGAAACGGGAAGCGAGGCGCGGGGCGCGCGCGGCAACGACAAACCGGGAACGAGAAACGGGAAAACTTCCACCGCCACGAGCTTTGCGCGCATTTATTTCAGTTTTCGGGATTAGCGCATATTTTAGGCACAATGCCTACATGTTAACAAGTTAATCCACTCCGACATAATTCCATTGCGTTCGTGCGGCGTTATTTCGAACGCATGCCAAACAATTTTTGTCCGTTCGAGTTTTCCGCCGTTCCAGTCAATTTGCTGCCTTCGTCAGGATTAAGGATTAAATTAGCACGTGGCGGTATTGTCTATAACTTTATATCCCCCGCAGAAATAATAGATATGTGTGCGCAAGTCCCTCCTTCGCCGGACGTTGCGGGGACGTGCCGGGATGGATCTCGGGGTCGGGTCGTGGCGGCGCGCCGGCGGCGTTTGCGGCGGCTCGGCTCGGATGTGCAAATCAAATTATTCCCGCATTTCCCGCGTTGGTCCGCGCGCCGCGGCGCCAGTTTGGGAATGCCCTCGGGAGCTGTCAGAGTCCGCGCGTCATGTTTATCTAGCCGGGTGCCCTGCCACCTTGGCAACAATTCGCACTTGGGCCGGCGATATCGGCGAGCTTCAAGCACCCCGAATGCGCCAAGTGCGAAAAGCTACAAGCACAACACGTCGGAAATTAATAGTTTGGATGTTTCGGTATCGGCAAATTAGTAGGAGGAACCATATTCACTAATTTGCCGCGTAGATCTCGCTGCTGCCGTTCGTGGCCCTTTTCCTTCTTGCGGTTCGAACGAGAATCGATCGGTGTTTTGCTCTGCTTTCTTCTCTCCCGCCCGCTATAAAACTTCTCCGCGTTATGACGTCCCGAACATTAGCATTAATCCAAACTATAATTAATAGTATTTCATTATGCAGACACGTGAAGCACAACAATGCCGCCGCTCGCGCTCGCAGCGCCAGTGCACCGTGATGTAAACGCGGCGCTGCCAACTTTCACACTGTCACACCATTCCGCGTTCTCCGAGTTTTGATGTGCAGGCGCATAAAACACGAAACATAAACCGTCGCAATCGCACTTCTATGCACGCGCGCGTCCATTATGCGGAATTATGCAAGTCGTGAATGAATGCGCGCCGACAAAGCGCGCTAAACGCCCGAACAAAACCTCGTCGGTTTTGTTCCATTTACTGATAGCTCTCTTCGGTTCGAGGCAGGTATATGTGTCGCTGCGCTGATGTATGTTACTAGCTCATAATCTGCGGGCGCATGCTCCTTTAATCATTTACGGGCGAACAGCAGCCCAACGCATATGTAATTCATGAACGCATTACTCTATTACAAGAAATCTCCATTATGGCATGTCGCCCAAGTTTGGCATGCATAATAAATGCTGAATAACTCTCCACTGGTACACTGCGAGCACCTATCTAGTCCGATCTGACTGACAATGAGCCGAAATGACTATAAATAGATCCAGATAGACAAAAGGGGATATCCCGCAACTTGATTTACGGGCAATTATAAATAACTGAACGGATTTATCGATTTTGCTTCTAAAAATAAGACCATGGTATTTCAATCTACTCAAAGGGTTGAGATATACCTTAAAAGTATTTCTGTAAAATTTGTTGGAGAGCATGTCAGATACTCCTCAGCATTAATACCAATTTAACTAATTTTTATCAAAATCCATCTCCACTCGTCTTCGAGTTAAAGACCACCAAATATTTCTTCGTGTATCTCTTCATAACATTTATACCCATATTTTTCGAGGTGGGATAGAAACGAATAGTACATGTCTCTCAATTATTACGTTCTTGTAGTTTGGTTTAGTGGAGCGTTGGTAGTGATGGGAATTTTCGATTTCACTCGTCACTCCAAGAATTCCCATGGCAAATGTATATTGAAGTTGAAACGAAACGCTATGCACCGGTGTAGTAATTTACTGTGAACTTGGAGAGATGTTCGGATTGTTTTTATTTGTCTTTCTCTCCCATTGTTCTATTTTGGTACGGTTGGGCAACCTCGTCGATGATATACGAGGATTCATATAGACTGTGGCGACTAGTCTAGCAGTGGCAATGACGTCTTTTATTTGATCCCGCGTCCCGACATCGTCGCATAAGCTGAAAATACTACTGTAATAACCGGTAATAAAGGCGCTCGCCTCTTGTCTTCTCGGCGCGCGGTCGCAACTGCTCGGAGCAACCTCAGACACATTTAAATCATACTTAAGTAGATCCTGTGTGCGATACACCACTATATAGTAGGACTAGGAACCCCTAATTGAACAAGGCAAGGAAATTTCGCGCGGAAATGCCACCCGAAAAAAATAATATACGAGATTTTGTTCTTATTAATTTCCCCAGAGCAAGAATAAGGATGCGGAGCTCCGCAATTATTAAGGTCATCAAAAGTTATCGTGCCTTGCTCATTGTTATTCTCGACGAATCCCCACCTTGAAGATTTGCCGCCTTCTATTCCAGGAGTTAATTCGAGTCATCAAAGTTTCTTGAGTAGAGGAGTTTCTGCAAAAATATGTGCATTGAGTATGCGTCCTGTGACTCAGCCCTCCTTCGCTGCGCTTGTACCTCTGCTGGACGTATATATCGAAGTGATTGTTATGCCGCGTGTGTCCTCCTGCTTCATATTCGCGACCTGCCTCGCGTCCCGACTATAGCCGGCTAAATCGACGAAAAAGAGAACATCCAGGAGCGCAAGGCGTTACGGATAGCTTGCGAATTCGTCGGCCGCGCGACGCCCTGGTGCGTGCGGCGCGTGTTGCGTTATTATTGAGATCGAGACGATGCGTCGCGGCGCGCCTCGCTTCGTGTATCAGATTAAATCACTGCTGCGGAATACAAACGAGCGCGACGTGCCCATATTGTGTCGGGGCATATACCGGGCGTCTTCGTAAATCATTTTTCTTCCTTTGCCACACATTTTCCACCCTAACACCCCAGAGCACGTCTGGATTGTCTTGGTGGTGAATTAGAAATACCATCTCTCGTGGTTCCAAGGGGAAGGTTGCATTAGTTTCGTTCGGGGTTAGTTATTCTGTGCGTTCTGAAGGGCGAGGTGACGGAAATAAACAAAGCTGAAACAATACTCGCCCGTTTGGAAGACCCGTAAATACTTGGGAAGGGTCTTCCACGGTCTGCTGCGACGACTGCACCCGACTGCAATATTTTTCTTCATTTTTGACGCACTCCAAGACTAACGGCGGGGCGAAATTACAAAACGCGTACTATATTACCGACGCCGCCGCCGAGACGGCGCGGCATGACGTGGCGAAAGAAAACAACGCTTTACAAATTAACCCAATATATTTATATAAGATTTTAGCATCGCGTCATGCACCCCTGTTGCCGCTCCGCTTGCTGTTTTAACTAAATTAAGGCTAACGAGCGTCATTAGTGCGACTGCTTGAAGATGTCGCCCAGACCTTTCGAGATTTGCAACGTTTCAACGAGAGTTTTTAATTATTCACTTTCAATTATAACCCTGCACGCTTCACATGCGTGAGCCTATTGTGTTTACATGTTTACACGCGAACCTGTTTACTCTCGGGCTGTTTATCGAACGTTTCGTGATTTCGGATACAATGTTGCTAATGTGCTGCGTTGCCATTGTTGTCGCGTTGCCATACTGTGTGAAAAGCTCCGACGCAATATCTGCGCTTTGGCTGAAACGTTTTTTGTTTGTTTATAAATTATAATTGAATGAGTTCGTTCGTAAAAATCACGAGGGCTGAGCACTGAGTGTACTGAGGGAAACAAATGTCTTTGTTTCTCCTCGAAGATGTAAACAAACAATAAATTACTTCCTCTTCCTCTCTCTGACCTCTACTAACTGCAATAAAGTCTAAGTTTAGTGTTTAGTCTTCAGTCATTATCTTCATGTCCTCTTTCGCGTTTGTTTGCTCGAGTACTCGTTGCTCGTTCATCATGGTGTCCCTGGTCTGCTCTAATTCCCGTAATTCCCTTCTTTCAATCTGATATCTTATGCAAATATGTTCAACTTCGACACTAATTTATATTTAAATACGCCCCTCATCCTCCTAAAGACAACAAGTCTTTGGCTCTCACAGTCATTCCCAGCGTTCTGGTAGGAGTGACGCGTGCCTACTTTGTACCTCCACCCTTTTTGTCTTCCGACTGTGGGCATTCTTTACAATTTCGTGTGCATCTCGCAGGAATGATGCGCGAGATGCGACTAATAGAAAAGCACAATGGCTTAGAGTCCTCGGCGTCCATAAGACGGTTAGCTAAATACCCGATGCGTCGTCGGGTACCGGGAGGATGCTTTGAGCTTTAGCGTGCTTCGTTATGTAAAAGAGACGATAATCTCGTGATGCCGGGCTGCTTTTGTCTGGGCGGCGAGGAGCGACACGAAAACGACGCGCCGTCGCCGTCGTCTTCCATTATCAAAACGCCAAACATGCGGTCGGGAGGCGGGAAGCATTCACAAGGCACGTAATTGAGCCGCCAAAGTGAGGTCTTAATAGTAGTTGATTATTTGCCGGCGACGGCGCTCGAAAAAGTACCAAATCGTACCACCCACAGTTCGAAATTAACATCCAAGTAGAACCGAGAGCGATATTCTTAGATCTTAGAACTTGCGGTTCTGATTTGACGACAAGATGCTATCCGCAATGTTTGCCCAAAGTTCCTCGTGACGCTCAGCAAATATTGGTAACAATTAATAGTGCGTGCGTGTAAGTCAATATCTCCTCGTACTAGAATCAACACAAACTAATTTCGAGTGCCTAATTTACGTGCACCTGCGATTAGTTTTAGTTCGGCAAAGTTTATGGAACATCAACGACGAACGTTTGAACTCGGAGGTGCCCACGCGGCTCCCTTTATTTATAAAATATTGATATCATTGCCGAACATCTAACGAGTTGTTTATTATTGCTGGAAGCTCTCGAGCCCACACTTCGAAGACTTGTATCTTAATATTCTTTTTGATGAACGCCGCGTCGTTTGCTGCTAGATTTGCCGCCTTCGCTCGCGCATACTTTTTTCTATAAATACGTGCCCCAAGTCTTGATTTAACGCGATATTAAAGTTGCTTCCATATGGAACTCGTTGATTTTTTTACGTTTTGGCTTTCTCGCTGCTTTCGGCGATGAGTTTTTTTGTGAAGCAGTTTACTAAACGGCTTAGAGAGAGGCGCATAGCCGGCAGCGAAAGCTCGCTCTTGGTCGCGTCTAGTAGTAGGAGTCGGGAGTCTATGGAAGCTGGATGATGAGGCTTTGCATGTCGCACATATGATGTAAGATGTGTTGTAGCCGTTTAGGACTTTCGGAAGAAGATAAGATGAGTTTGTTCGTTGTTTGCTCGCATCCTTCCAGTCTTCCTGCCCTCGAGTGTCGCGTCGGGGCGAGTCCCAGCGAGCTTCCGATTTCGCCAGCCACCATACAACGTGTTTTGTTTATTTATTTTTTGCTGTTCCATGTCCTCGTGAAGCATGAAAGTAGTTTTTGGTCATGCAGCGCGCCTCATTCACGACGGACGCTGCTGGAAGGTTCACCGGGAGACTGGGATAGACTGAAGATGATATATAGACTCTGTCCCGAGGAGTGGAAAAACTAGTCACGAAATGTCGCATATGGGAAATATTAAAGTCTTATTTACACGGCTCATTCTTTGCGCAGCATACGAAAATAGTTGAGAATTTTTTAACTCGAAATCTTGCAAAGTATTAAACCCGAGATAAGCTCGAGGATGATGATGTGCGAAGGGACGTAAAGTGCTCTAAGAAAATTTCGTTTTTTACGTTTTTCCAGCGATGGTGCTCAAGATACATTTACGCGAAATGAGTTTTAGAAAGTTAGAGAAGACATCGTGCAGATTTTGCACATTTGGTTATGACTTGATCTTGTTTTTCATCAATTTTATGACTTCATCAACTTTCCGATTGACTTGTCGCATATATTCCAATATCGTCCTAACCGATATTGAATTTATGTCTGGAGGATATTTCGTCCCGGAAGTATTTCACAAAGTCAGCCAATTTGACATTGTTGAGATTTTCGTCATTTTCCACGTTACCAGCCCCACGCACTTGCGCTTGGACTTTTAGATTTTTATGCTCCAGATATCCCTAGTCAATTATCAAGTTGCGTAGGTGGAGCAAAGACGCGTGAATTGCTATACGTGGAGGAGGAGGAAGACTCTTTATTCTCTTTCTCTTTGCTCTTCAGCGGTCGCATTGCTAGTTACCCCGACGTTACTTTACGACTCGCTATCTGCGCTTCACTCATCGTTCGAGGAGCGAGCAGCGAGTTTCCACTGGATTTTACTGCCACGCGAAGAAACGGGAACTCGCAGCGAACGCATTTAGTGCTCCAATTTGCTGAGTAACCCCTCTTTAACCGTTCCCTTTTCTTAAATGTGTGTCGTCGCATCCGACATCAACAAAAGCGTCTTCGCGCATCTGATTTTCTCCTCGATGTGTGCCACTGGTACCCTCGTTCAGTCCTCGCTTAACTTCGTCTCCTTGTGCGAATATTCCAGCACCATAGACGCCGATGTGTACGGTACAGTTGTGTACCGTGGGGGCGACGTGGGGAAGGGAAAGCGTATGTATTTTCCACTCGAATTTCCCTCATTAAAGGGGATTTAGATATGTTTAAGGACGCGACAATGGGAATCGCGAAATTTACGCATTTACGTACAGGGTGCGTTCGTTCGACGTGCTCGTTGTGCGTCGTCTTTTTCGAATCGGAAAATGCGAGGCTTCCGCTTCGGAAAATCGCACCAGCTGCTTAGGATCTTTCGCACAATGGCGGGTACTTTGTCCTGATTGCTACTACTATGCATAGTAACGGAGAGGACTGCTCGGAGGGACTCTATTTAGATTTATGCTCCTGATAAATTCCTAATCCCATCATTGCGAAAACGGAAAATCTGGGAAATCGTTTAGTTCGATTTAAATACACTTTATTGTCACACTAAACTTGTTTCACATTTATCATTTGGTCCTGCCTTCTGTTTTGCCACGTTTACAACATTTTGTTCCTGAAACGTAGCACAACAAAGGAAAAATACAGGATGCTTGTATTTCAAGGCATTTTTCAGGCGATTCTTGTATTTCGGAGGTTTTTCAGAGTTTTCAATGTATGCGCCCTTTCTCGTACATGTCGCCGAAAAACCGTCATTTCCGCATGCGTTCGCAGCAACTCGTCGGGAAATCCACAAAAAACTACTGCAGCAAAGACCAAAATAACGATGCACATTTCGCCCAGAAACGATATATTGTTACTCTTGCTTCGCTTGCGCTTATTGTTTTTATATCGCCGCCATTGTTACATATGAATGTGTATGTCTCATTATTCCGCGTCCTGCTGGAAGCGCTCCCAACTTTATAAAAAGGAATCTATTATTTTAACAAGCGTCACTTTTACGCTTTTGTTTGTTCCTTGCCTCATGACAGAGGGTAGATTCGGTAGATTTAAATTTGGAGTTTTATTTTCCGCTTTTTTGTTGTTCTTGTTGTTTTGTTGTCGGCTTTGTCTACAGAATCCTGCCACCCGCCGGAATTGTAATATGCAGCCATCCGACACCGCACACCGCATGACAGGCAGATTAACGGACGTTTGAATGGCAATTCGATCGAAACATAATTCCTAAAAATTCGCAACTCGCAACGCACCTTCTTGTTTCGGTGACGGGCGCGTTTCAATTTTTCTCTGACGAGTTTCACGTTACATGATCAATAATGACGTTTGGATGCGTTCGAATGTGTTTAACTGGATACGCCCTGATCAATACATGGCGATGTTCGAGGGTAATTTAAAAGTCATTTAGTGCGCCTGGGTTTTAAGATTTTAAGTACATAATGGAGAATTTATTATCATCGCATAATCGCCCGTTAAATTATTACGCGCGCGGGGTCTTCGAAGGACGCTGTCTTCGTCTGCATATATTATATCGTTTGCTGGGTCATCTTAGACAATTCCTACGCGATTGCGACTGGTCCTGGGGAACTATTTTAGGGAGATTCGCGTGTTGTAGTCGGTGGAAGTTTCGCCTCGTTGTGTACAATTTGTGAACACTTTGATGTTGTGTCTCCTTCATCCTGCCGCAGTGCGTCGGCAAGGAGAGCAGAATAATCTATTAGGACTTATAAACCCATCTTTATACCTTCTGGCTCACCTACGCCAGGAGGCGTTAGTGTGCCTTGTGCGAGGATCTCTTCCTAGCCGGCGTTCTACAGCGCGTTCTATGAAAACGTCCTTAATTAAGTTTCCTTTAGATTTTCGCGTCTTGCTTTGCCAGCTCGGTGCACGTTCGCGCTCCGCTCGTGCTCCGCGGAAAAGCAGGAGGACGATTACGGCGGAAGCGACAAGCGAAAAAAGGATTTCGCGGGGGCTCCGGAAAGGATTAGCGAAATTCGATGTGTATATTTTATGCGCCGCGGGATTAGCGTCGTTTTCACGTGGCAGCAATCAGGTGGAAACTTGCACCTTGCCAGCCACTTCTTCGTCTCTTTTTCCCGCTCCTCCCAGCTGCTTCTTTCGGCCATTCGCAATCGCACTCTTGTTTCGGCGCATCTTTCCGCCGCGCCAAAGCTTTAATTTTTTATGTACCCCGCCTGGGTTTCTTTTATTCCTGGGTCTGGTCTACTACCACAGCCAGGCTTCGAAGCGCGGCGGAAAAAGAAGCGTTTTGTACAAAGCGAGGAAAAAGGATAAATCTCGCCGAATCGTTTTAAGTCTCTCGTCGATTTTTTCATCCTCCTGCCGCACTGCATCGGCAGCGTTGCAGCACAATGGCTTCGGATTTAAAACAAGGCCAGGAAATGAATCCGTACGATAGCATCATTATCGCCGGGCGCGCGTCCTGGAATGCGAGCAGTCGATACAGTGATTCCTCGACTGAATTATAACTAGAAGAACTCGCGGCTTGACATGACTTGCAGACTCATGCGATGCGCCGAATTTCGAATGATGAGTCTTTTGTGAGTCGAGGTCCTCGACTCCTGGACGCGCAGATTCTTTTTGCGCCTAGCGAAGAATTGAAGTCTTGACTGAGTGCATCTGTGCAGGGCACTGTCTCGATCCCTGTCGGGTTAGGATGATTGCGATGGAACAGAGACACTTCTACTTCCACCAGACGGGGCACAAGTTGCGCCCTTGTGAAATCATCATCGTGATTATCAGTCGCGAGAGTTTGCATGGAATCAAAGATACACAGAGGGTCCGTAGACCTATGTCACCTTTTCTCATGACTACAAGTCAACTGCAACTCATCGCCGCCTTCATTTCCACACAAACTTTTTCACATAGTGTTTGTTGTATCACAATTATTCGTTGCCCTGTATATCGCGAAGAAATCCACTCGTTGCAATTGTAGATATCCCCAGTATTTATACCTCTCCGGATAGCTTCTGTGGAGTGGAACGAATTTCGAATAAACGAAGCCAATCGTCGCCGCCGCTCTTCGCGCTTTCCGGTCTTCGGCGTTTGAGAGTTTTCCCCGCCACCACCACTGCGCTGCTTCCGCACTCGCTGGCAGCCGGCAACTCGTAACAAGTTGCGAATTTTCGTTTTTTCCGCACGCCCCAAAGTTGCCGAAATTTTTAATTACGACAAACTGAACACTGAACATTGCCGCCGACCAGGTGCCCACTTGAAAGGCTTTAAGTGCATCGGTAATGTCACTCCTGCCTGTTTAAAGATAAATTTCCGCGCTGAAAGACTCGGCGTGTTTTCGCCCATAACTCATGATCGATATTCGGTTACTGAGTTAGTGCCGCGTCAGAGATGTTCCAGGCAACGTTTATGAATCGCTGTTCCATCCTCAAAGTGTTCGTCTGTCTGTTCACACCCGGGCGACTGAATGCCGAAGGCTTTAAGGAAAACTAATTGCTTGTTTACTGTTTCTAGGCGGCTTCGTGGTCGTTCCTCCTGTCTGCTTTCGATAAAAGTGCTTAAAATAGTTTCAAAAAGAGAAATATTTCTTTGCAAGTGAATATTAAATACAAACCTATTTTTCCCGATACCGAGGGAATTCCATATTTTCCCACTGATTTTCACCCTTTCCTCGTCTGCACATCAGTCCAAAATATTTTCCGCTCTAGTAACATCGTTTTTTGTTTCAGGTGAGGTGGAAATTTCGACGCGTCCGACGGATTTCAGCTTTCAGCAGGAATGCGAATAAATTAGAGTAAACGCACCGTCACACACGTCTTAATTAAATTAAGCGAAAATGACATGCGAAAGTAACGAGCGCTCGTTTTAATAGTTGTCGGCGCGTTTTGCCGGAAGCCGACGCGTCGTCGGGCCGGCCTTTTCCGATATTATAATTTCATTAGGACGCGCGAGGCGCTTCCTCTTTCCGGCTCCTCGTCGGAGCGCTCAAAGGCCCCCGGCCGGCGCGACGCTTTTTCGGCGGCGGCGGCGGCGGCGACGTAATATTATATTATTCTCTGCGTGCGTGTGTATAATGTCGGTCCGGGCGAAATTTAATATTCATTTCATGTCCGCGAGCTTGTCCGGACCTTTCGCAGCGTGCGAGAGTGAATTAAACACACTGCGACTCGGAGATTCGCGAACGTCGGACGGTTTGGTGTATTTGCCAACGCGCGCGATATTGTAAGCTATGGGTTACGACTTTGTGCATTTCAACAAGAACGTTTTTCCTTGATTTGCGCAGCAGCCTCCGCAACTTTGCACCTAGCGCGCCATCTACGCGAATAATTAAAGCGCGCGTAATTGTGATCTACACGTGGTTCCGCGGTGCGTGCCTGTGTTTCGGGTGGCTCTCGCGCCCGAAAGACGCCGCGCCGCGCATATTTGGGCACCTACAGGGTGTCGTCGCCCCTCGGTGCAATTGCGCCACCTTCGTAATCCTCGGATTATGACGAAATTCCATTGTTTCGAGGCGCCGGCATGCAGATTCTAATGCGCACCGCGCGGGAACCGCGAAATGCTAAATGTTAAATGGCGAATGGCTGAATGGCCGAATGGAAAATGTGATGGTGCAATTGAGAATAGGCCGGCGAGGAAGGGTGCGTCTCGCTCTGCTCGCATTCCGGGAGCGGTTATTAAGATTCACGCCGGTGAGTGGCAAAGGAGGACCCGGGCCACCTCGGGGCGCGACCGTTCGTTATCACGCGCGGTCACGCTTGTCGCCGCGGTCGTCGGGAACGGACACACGCTTCCTGTGGGATGCCCGATTTTAGGACGAACCTTTACTACCTATCTGCCTCGATGGTCATCTTGGGAGGTGCATTCGCGCACGGCATTTTTCTATTCGTATTGCTCCTTGAAATACATCAATTCAAACGCGTCGGCTTTTGACTTGTAGATGGCGACAAAAAATGATATTGCAGCAACAGGTGGTTTTTATGTTAACTAATAGTAATAGGTAGTCACAAACGAGCATTATAAAGTTCCCGGTAGTGTTTGAGGGGGATTCTGGGAAAATATTTCCGCGGGCGTTTGAAATGTAACAGGAAAAACATTTTAGTGTTGCCACAGGACCTCTCGCGTCGACAAAACTTTTCACTTTTCCAGCGAAGACGTCCCCAGCTCAAGCTCAAGTACAAACTTTAACTTTTGCGGAAACATCCTCGAATGGAACTACCGAATTTCCACCCACCGATTTCCACAAATACAGCGATTTGCGATTTGGAAATTTAACCGAACTTTAATGTTTAAATATTTTCGTGACGACGACGTTGCACTAAAGCACTTCTCAAATAGATCATGTTATCCACTTTGTCCGGCACCTACCGCACGTAAACTTTGTAATCTAATGCGTCGCGTTTTCTACGAACCGTGCGCAATTTGCATGCGAGCGACGGGCGGAAAGTTAAAACCAATTACGCGAACAAATCGACGATCGACCGCCTTTAAACTGGCGCGCGTGTGGCCGCTAAACGCTGCAACATTTTTGCGCCCATTTGGCGCCCACGTCCGCGCCTATTTGCACTCGCGGCGAGCGCTTATTATCCTTATTACGCGTATTAGCGTCGTCGAGCGTTTCGCGTTCGGGCAAAACGGCGCTTTCGATTTGTGTCGTGCGCGTGTTTCGCGTGCTCCGCGGCCGCGTCTCTTGTCTTGCAGTCGTCGTGGTCGTGGCGTGCACTTAGTCGCGGCGCGCGATGGAATTTAAAGTAATCCGAGCGACCTAAACGATGGCACCGCGAGATGAGCGCGAAACAACGCGACGCGGAATCGGCTAGTGACATGTTAAACTGTTAAACATATCGCGAAATGCACGCGCCATGCGCCTTGCACCTTTGTCCCCCTGCACGTTCAGTTGCGTGTTTGAACGACGAGCAGGACGAAGACCGCGATTGTTCACGTCAACTTGCCCGTGTCTGCTTAAAAGCGTCAGGCATTCAGGGACTTTTTTGTGATTCTTCTGGAAACTCGAATTAATGTGAAGTTATATATAAATTCACTTAGACAAAGCTTTCAAATTGATATAAAAATACTTGTGCTCATTGATGCGCACATTTTGGATGGCTTTGTTGCCTTGCATCTTGTCCCTTATTCGTTTAATTGCGTGTTTGGAGCGGGACCAGGACAGCGATTGTCAATATCAATTTTCTTGTGTCTACTCAAAAGCCCCAGTTATTCCGAATTTTTTGTGATTCTTCTGGAATGTTGAATTCATTCATTTAGGCTATTTTAGGTTGTGTCGTGTTATGTTAGGTTACATTGTTCAATTTGAAATTATAAATAAGCCCACTTGGACAAAACTTAAAAATTGGTACAAAATACTCGTGCTTATTAATGCGCACATTTTGGATGCCTTTGGAAGTTGTACCACCACAAGGGGACGAACAGGGCGAAGACCGCAATTGTCAATACCAACTTTCTTGTGTTGGGACGTTCTTGTGATTCTTTTTTGGGGAATCTTTAGATCATATCGGTCATCTTTTGGTTCACTTTAGGTTTTGTTAGTTTACATGTTGAGGTTAAATAATGATGGGACAAAACTTAAAATGGATACAAAATCCTCGTCTTCATTAATCCGCACATTTTATATGCCTCTTTTGTCTTGCACCTTGTCCCTCATCCATTTCATTGCGAGGTTGCAGGATAAACAAGACGAAGACCGCGATTGTCAACGTCAACTTTGTTGTATCTGCTTAAAAGCTCCAGTAATTCAGGAACTTTTTTGTGATCCTTTTTTGTGGAATCTTTAATTGATTTCGGCCATCTTTCGGGTTATTTTAGGTTATGCGAGGTTATATTAGGTCACATTGTTCACGGCGAGGTTATATATAAGCTCACTTAGACAAAACTTAAAAATTCGTACGAAAATACTCGTGCTCCATTGATGGTTTATTTATATCGCGCAATCCTGCGCACGTTTTCCGTCAAAACGCGCACGCCGCCGGCCGGCTGCGCCCGGCAGCGGCGTCGCTCGCATCCAGCCAGTTGCGCGTCGGCGCTCGACGAGAAACGACGTCGCGACGCCGCCGCTCTCGACGCCGCGCCACCGAGACACGCGAACACGCCGGCGCCGACGCATATGTTTCCAACTAACCCCATTAAGTTTGAATACTATTCGGAATAAATTGCCGTGCGCGCGTTAGACGAATTTTTCACGTTGAAATCTCCGAGAGCCATTAGTTAATTAATTCCTAATCGTTTCATTGTTGCCATTAAATCGCCATTAACGTTGGACGAATGCACGAAATTTTCTCCGTTTTTAAACCGAATTAAAACAATTAAATTAAATTAAATAAATTTACACTTTAGAAAAAAATATTATTTCTTTGGAAATTAATGTTAAATTGAAGTTATAAAGATCATAGGACAATATACAATATGCGACACGCTCTCAATTAAACGGACAATGTGATTGTATTATGATACGAACTTCTGGCGCTGCGAAATGACTATGAAAGGAATTATCGAGTTAATTATGCAAATCTAAACACGTTTTTATGATTGGACAATAACGTCGCTCCGCAGTGCGCTACTTTTAACAACTCCTCGAAAGAAAATGACGACGAACGCCGAGAATGGAAGGTAAACAATCTTGTTTTACGTTTTACACACTTCTACACAACGGCGCATTTACAATAAACTCTTAAACTTTGGAGCTTTTCGAAAGAGAAACTTTTCGTTGCGAACTTTTTCGAAAAAGTTTATTAAATAAATTTGCCGGCGATGAATAACTAAGCACGTCCCGCGGGTTATTGCTGATTGAGTGATCGATCGAGTTATTCATGTGCGATGCGAGCACACCGAAGGGCTCCAGGCGCCTCCGCCGATTCTGCAATTTTTGCGAATTTACATAAAGTTTTTTCATTACGTCGGACATCAATAAATGTCAAACGTTCGAGCGAAAATTGTTATTGATGGTGGTATATTAAATCATTAAATTATGTTTTGCGCGTTCATCTCCAATTAGCATGTGACATTGTTGATTATGTACGTTGTTTCATCACTTCCGACAATTTTCATTTTATTATGTGTGCGCTAGTGTGTTTATGGCTGGGGAAAATTGATTGAAATTAAAAACAAATTTCGCCGGCGTTCGTTAGGCAAAAATGTAAATGAAAGTGGTGGCGTTGGCTGGAAATTATTTTTTTTCGGGGAGTTTTTATTAGAGCTGTTAATGTCGTCAGGTAAAAACGCATTTAACCCCTTTGTACTTTATTAGTTTAACTATTTTCCGCGCGGCGTTTATATTTTTGTATTTTTTACTTTTCACCTTTGTACCTTCAAAAATTTCCGCTTTGCGCGTTGCATGTTGCGTTGTGCGGAATGTCCAGGACGTGCTTCACAATTTTCGCGATGAACATTTCTAGTGCATACATTTTTCAGTTAATTTTCCGCCCGTGGAAAAATTCGTTTCGCCTCTATGAACGTTATCGTTGATAAAAAATGCTTCGCTTTTGTTTCAACTCGTTTTTGACGTCAAATGAGACATGTTGGAGTACCTGCGAGACACGTAATATTGTTATGGTTTGTAATGGGGGATTAAGTTGTAATTAAATTTCAATCCGTCTCAATTCTTTGCCAATTGCGGTGTGGCGTTTCCGTCACTTCCAATTCTCGTAATTCAATTTTTGAAAGATTTCTCTTCGTTTCTCGTCCGGTTTGAGCGCGTTATCGTCAAGGATAATAATCCCTAATATTTTCCTAGCCTTTCCGACATTTCGTACCAAATTATTAAATCAAACTCGGCCGGGTGCCGAATGTGGCAAGATCAAAAGCACAATTTATCAACCGCGAGAGAAACAAGGTGGAGAAATACGGCTGGAACGGGCAGCAGGTAAACGAACAAAATGTGAACGGGTTTGTTGCATGATGAAGCGCAAAGACTTACAACCGGATGTTACAAGAATGTCGGCAAGAGTTTTGATGTCTTTGAGGTCTTCGTCCACCGTATTCATTTTCTTCCTGTTTTTTTTTGTGGAAACTGACTGAACTGAACTTACCGAATCATGAAAAATATTGCGTTGCGCATTAATTAATTCGATATTCGCCTCATTTGAATTCACGCCGCGAACGCGGACTCATTTATCATTGGCGGCCGCGTTAATCGCGCCTAAAAGCCGCCGAAATAGGTCATAAACTTATCGACTTCGGGCCGGAACTGCGCCGACCGCGCAAAATGGAAACAACGCAATCATAAATAACGCCTCGTGACATTGTGTAACGCACAATGCCCCGGCGCCTGCACCAACGCGACTTTCCTCCCGCGAACGAAAATCAAAAAATCGACGATTCATATAAATAAATTACCGCTGTCAGGATGTGCTAATTAAGTCACATATTCGCATCGCTCGTCGCGCCGCTTGATACGTCAACGCGACGATTTATCCTCGCGTCTTGCAGTCGTCTCGGTCGCCTTTTCGACGTGTCTAGTTGAAAATAACTGAACGAGCCAACGCCGCTTATAAATCATACGCGCGCGGCTTTAAGCTTTCGTCGTTTAAGCAGCGGCAGCAACCGACGCGCGTCGATTTAGTGCTTCGATAGTCTACGCAGCATCCCACCATTAACTCTTCCGGAGCGAGACTTCTTTTCTTTGGATCAAAATGTTTACATTTGCGCGGGATTCTTGAGTTTTTAATTTGGTGTTATCTTAACGCCTTTTTTATTCTTTGCGTTGCGTTTATTGATGAAGAGATACCGAAGAGGAAGCGGCGCCGCGAGTCATGCACGGATGCAACTTTTTCCGCTTTATCTTCCTCTCCTATGAAAACAACTACTGTGCCGGATTTAGCGAACGCGCCGACGGTGAGCGATGCAAAAGATAACAAATAACTCACATGATTAATGCCGCTGGAGGCTGCCGGCTGGTTTTAATTTAAACTGGAAGTGACCATGAGATCATCAGGAACTTTTGTTTGGATGCGCGCGCCAAAGTTAATTTGTACATTGCACGGTTTGCACAATTATCACGTACATTGTTTAAATCACTTCTTCTTCCTGCCTCTGCCGGTTGTTTCTCGGCGCAATTGTTGGCAATAAACGCATCCCTTAAACTTTTATACTTTCGCGCGCGTTTATTTCTATCTCTTCCACTTTGCTGTCGCTGCTTTGGGAGCCGGGCGTCAGTTAAAACCGGAAGTGCCCTTCCAGTCGCGTTACTCACGGTCGTTTTCGTCATTCCGCGCTCGCAGTTCCTCGCGTCTAATGCGCTCGACGGTGCAATTTATACGTGCACATCGTCACCCAAGGAAAAGTGCATTATCATTAGCAATTGTCGCGTTTTAAAGTCGAATAAAGTGGAAGACAGTCAGGAAGGCCAGGCGACAGCTTGTGAGTGGCGACTGAGCAATTTCACGGTGTGGAATGTCGTATTTTACTTGGCACGTATTACGAGCGACGTTAACTCGTAGTTTTACACTCGCCGTGATTGCCGAGTCGCCACTACACGTGATTTTAACGCCCCCAGCGCGTGCCGCCGCCCGAAGAAGCTGCGACTTCAGGTATAATAACGCCGCGGGAATCAGAATAAATCTAAAGTTAAATGGTCCAATATGCAAGGTAATATCCACTGAATAAGCGTCGCCGTGGCGTAATAAAGTACGAAAGCGAAAGGGACGAGTCCTGCGCTCTCGTCCTCGATATTGTCTTTGGAAACTTTCCACCTCTTTGCGGTCCCTTCGCAAGAAAGGCGGTTATTACAAGAAGTCGCTCGACACGTTCGCGCGCGAAGGAAAATTCAACGCGAACGTCGTCCGCCGAAGGGCGTGAGGGGCGCCTCCGTTGTAATCCCGGCACTTTAGTAATCGCTCTGGATGTCAGGACGCGCGCGTCGCTGCAAGAAGGTCGAAACTCATGATAAACTGTCGTCCTTTATTAGATTATAAATACATGAGTGGCGTATGACTATGGCAATAAGCTGGATGTGGGACTCGAGCCCAAAGTTGGGAGAGCGCCTGTCCTAGTAAAACATTGGCGCCGCGAGGACGAGCAGGGGAAATCTCGAAATACACGATTTATGCGCGAAGAACGCCCGGAAACGACGAGAAACAAACGAAAAAAGAAATAAATTTTAACGCGCCGTTTTAGCGGCGCGCGGCCGAATGCAAAGATAGCGAAACAAAAAGGGGGACATAAAGGAAAAAGTATTGCCAAAGGGAAAGTTTTAAATTAAAGGTGAGATACGTGCGTCGGATGGAATTTATATCGACGGTGGAGCGGCGGAAAATTGTCGCAATTGCCGACGTCGCGACGTCGGCGTTCCGAGAATTTATATGTTTCGCGGATATGCGCAGAGGCCTCGCCTTGTAGTTACGCTAATAGACCGAGCCGGGGGAGTGGAGGCGGCGGAGGGATGAATGAATTCTTAAATGGTTCGAATGAGTTTTAGAAAAATACTTCAAGTGCACACGCGCGGAGGAAACGCGATGATGAGGCGCTTCGCGTGGGTGGGAAAGGGAAGCGCAGCGCGAACGAAGGGTTGGGTCAAAGGGTAGTGAGAGGGATGTCGCAAGATGGATGCTCAATGGACGGGGTCAAAGGCGTGAGGACACGCAAAACGTGACTCGACCTAGACCTTAAATTTATTGGATATATTGCTTGATTTAAGGCTTACTGAGAGTCACTGGGAAGCTCTTTTGCATTACGCCCATCACCCAAATTTAAATCCAAAAGCTCCTGACATACAACATGTTTTTAGTTGACAGGATCCTGTCAGCAAAATCTCGGCTGTCTCTCACAATTCTTTCGTCCTTTCTGGCCTTGTTCCAATAAATTACCTCTACCACTAAATCATCGTACTAGTTGACATGCACACTAACCTTACAATCTGTAAGAATTTCAATATTTTCAACATCCAGCATCTCTCTAGTGGGTTTACAAATTCGTCCACACTTTCCGAGAAGACTATTCGTTTCGGTATTTATAAGCTTCTGCCCATACCAATGACCTTTTCCCCATCATTGCCTCCTTACTACTATGAATTACCCGCACCATCAATGTTTAAAACCAAAAATTTCTAACATACAATCGTTTTTATTTAACTGGATTTCCTTGGAAAATCTTTGTAGCTGCTGAAATTTTTTCAACATGTCAGGCCCTGTTCCAATGAACTACCTCCACTACTAAATCATCTTCCTACATACCCCGACCTTAAAATCTCCCGAAATTTAAATATTTTCAGCATCCAGCATCTCTAATGCGTTTACAAATTCGCCCCACCTTCTAAGCTTTCTTTTTGGCATTTCTAAGCTGCTACCCCCACTTTTTTCGGTCGACCGCCTCCTTACTACTATACTATCTTAATAGTCGGTCGTTATCTGAACGCGCCGCGCGATTGGGAGCGCGCATTGCGCGAAATAAAATTATATCGCGGGGCATAAAAAGCGTGCTAGCTCGAGGCCATCGCACGGCGGCATTGTTGCGAAAACGTCGGCCCCGGCAAAGAGCTTTTATGTATTTTATGTGTTTTATGGCATGTTGTACCTTTATGTAGATTGCCGCGCGAGCCATTCGCGATCTGGTCGAATGATATGTGGTTCAACGTCGTGCTCGTACAAATTCTGCGCCAACCGCCGCGAAGCTTTCCCGAAGACTTGCCGCCACCGGCAG
Organism: Ecitodaemon sp. MM-2014; assembly: GCA_030557295.1. Classification (NCBI taxonomy): domain Eukaryota; kingdom Metazoa; phylum Arthropoda; class Insecta; order Coleoptera; family Staphylinidae; genus Ecitodaemon; species Ecitodaemon sp. MM-2014. The sequence goes on along the minus strand of JARRAA010016725.1, from coordinate 115,814 downwards.
CGCACCAGAACGCAGTCCTACGACTTCACTCGCCAAAATAGGTCATAAATAACGGTACCGTGTTGCTTCCGAGAATGAAAATTGCAAAAATGGCTTAGCAACGCGCGGAATTTACGACGGAAAAATTGATTAATCGCTTCGCCCTCTTTGCGGCAAAGTTTTACCTTTTGGGTGCTTACCTCGGGGTAGTTTCATAGTTTCTTAGTCATGCTATACCATGCTTGGTAGGTCAAGCTTTTGGTTATTTTGTAATAATTGAAATAAGATTCATTACATCATAAGTTACATTAATTCAACTATTTTGTTACGATTTTTAACAAAATTTCTTTCCCAATCAATAGTTTTAGCACATTTTTCAGTAAAACCGAAGGCAGATAAATTCTCTTCATTGATAGGATCAATTATTTCCCGTTTGCGGCTCTACAAAATTCATTCATTGTTGTATTCTAGTGCTTTTAGGCCAAGTTTTCTAACAAAATGCGCAATTAGTATCAATAAATTTAGTAAGCTTTCATAGAATACTAAAGTCAGTCACATGTTTCATAGTTTTACGAAATACTTATTTAAATTAGTTAATTAATTCTAGAGTTACCGCTATTGAAAGTTCATCAACTGTTACGTTCGTTTAGGATTATGGAAATTTTCTGTTTTGTAACAAAAGTCACAAGTTCAAATTTTATAGTAAAGTTTTACAATAAACTGATGCCATATAAATTCTCTATATTTTTTGTAAAGAAATGGTTGAATTTTGTTAAGTGGTTCCAAAGTTACAGTCCTTCACAATTCATGAATTCTTTTTACGTTTTATCGGCGTAAAGTCTTTGCACTGAAATTAAAGCTAGTTTATCACAATACCTCTGTGAGAGAAGGTCAACGACAAGCTGGGGAATGTGCATGCGAGTTGCATTACCTTCCTCGCCTCGACAGCCAGGATTTAAAGTCCTAGGACGGTGCAACTTATGCAAATTGGTCTTCCGTGCTTGTTAATGCAACTGTTCCGTTTAGTTTGCTTTCGCCCTACTCCGCTGAAACAATACGACTCGGATTTTTTATTTCCCTTTTATATTTTTCAATTTGTCCGAGGATAATTAGGACGGTGCATTTTTCTAAGCGCGCGCTTCGCCGCGTATTGATTTTTGGTCGCGGCAATTAAAACCCGCAGTCTCGGCCGAAACTAAAAGGCAATAACTCAAAATTAGATAATAATGCGAACAGTAAAACGGCAAATCCATAAAGTCGGACGGTAAATGCAGGTAGTGCACGCTTTACTGTTACATCGATGCTCGCGTTTCGTTCGGCGGCGCGCAGGTGTGCGCCGCCTCTGCGACGCGGCGGAGTTATGCGCGTTTGGCGTTTGGCGGCGGCGACGCTTCAAAACGCGCGCTACGTGCAGCGCTCCCGCATCGCCCGACTCGCCCCTAATTAGAGGCGTAATTAATGACATTAATCACTGCGCATATATACACCTTCGTAATATGCAGCGCGGCTGCATAGGTTATAAATGCAGTTGTTGTTTCGGTAATAACCGGCCGCAGACTCGTAAAAACACGCGGGCGCGTTTTGGCCCCGCCCCGCCGCGTTGACACGAACGGACGCGCGGCACTATTCGCGAAGTTTATACCACCCCAAGGAGTTGGCGTTATTAGCACATTTGATGAGATAATTATGTTCTTTCCTGCCGAACGAGGATGGTGAAAATTTGGAATTTTTATGGACGTCTTGTGTGCGTTTCGAATGAAAATTATTCCACCGCAAAACAAACCGATCGACATCACATGCGCAAATATTTTACTTATCAGCTCGGGGCCCTATGGCATGGCGACTCCACCCTGTTTCCACTTCTTGCGCGCCGCGGCCCCGCACGCATATTCGATGGCGCGCACCAGATATCGTCCTTCGTCCTCGTTTATATTCTTTTAATCGGCCTTTTTGTGATTTATTATTCGAAAGTATTCGCACGTGCGACATGCGCGCACCTATCCTGCAAGGCTTTGTTACCGTGGTCACGTGTAGGTCGCGGGACAAAAACGGACAAAATGTTTAATGATTTTTTTCTAATTGTTCAGCGACACAGGTATGCAATTATCAACACGAAAGTACGTACCACCTCCTCTTTTTTTAATCCTTAATGTTATCAAAATGCTACAAAATTCCGGTTTATTTTTAAACGGAATTGAATGTCAAGGATTACTTTGTATCATTGAAAGGGTGCGCGTGCGTTCAATGAAAATAAATTCTGTTTAACAGACGATTATTCAAATTATATCGTTGTTATTATGCCGCAGTGCTATGCTGAAAATTAGATGTAAATGATTCTGTCGGTGGCGGCGCAAACCACGCGACCCCGACTGCAGTCCTGGCGGTACCACACGGTCCTGCAGGACTGCGCCTAGGCGTGTGCGGCCGCTAGCGAATCTAGCGGCATTATCCCTACTGCGCCCTCGCTCGAAAAACGCGCATAAATAGTTTCATTACTTTCATTGCCTTCATTAATTTTCTGCCCTGGAGTGAGGTAATTTTATTAATTAGTCACAGAGGGAAATCACGCGTTGATAACACCTTCGCAGCGCTTGTCGTACAGGACAAATAAAATTAAGCTTAAAACTGGGAAATCGTTCTATTTTTTTAGGCAATAGATGGCGGCGGAAGCTCCAAAAATAATGGCGATGACGTTGATGTACTCTGCAAAAAAAAAAAACTCCCGCTGCTTCATCAAAGTTTAAACTCGAGCACAGATTGCAGGACGGGAGTGGAAGGTGGAAAAGGTTCATGAAGCGTTTATTGCGTCATGAATTTAATAAATAGGCTGCATCCACTCGCGCAGCGTTTTGTTCCCCTTTCGTGTTTTTTTCTCGCGCGTGGCGGGCATATTTTTTTCCGCCTACCTGGGCGCACGCAGGGCGCAGACCGACTTAAAATATTTATGGAATTTTTGTGATGAAAAAGCTCTCCGGTCATTATTACACGAATAAAACACACGCATCGGACGGGGTGGCGAGATTGCGTTGCGACCGCCCTCTGCCTTATCTTATCCCGCATTCAAATGGGGTGAACACAGTATGCGATGCACATTTCATGCCCGCTACACGAATGCACCGAATTTAAAAAGTTTTTTTGTTCAAAATTGTTAGCGTTTCTGGCGCTTGCGGTAATTTTTCCGAGGAAAATTGCGTTGGAGATGGAGGAATTTAAGTGCGATGTTTGTTTTTCGCGGGTTGACGTTGTTTTTTCACTGCGCGCAGGTTTGAAGCAGATTTTTCACCGACGCGTCGCGACGCCGACGCTTATTTCATATCCCATTTAGCGCGCCTGTTCGCGAGACCGTGAAATAAAAACGGCAACAAACAGCAAACGGCCTCCGACACGCGAACGCAGCTTTACCTTGACACCCGTTTCCACTCTTTTTTGCGCGGCTTTCCAAGCTGGCGGGCTTAATCGACCTTACTTGTTAGAAAAACGAGCAAAAGTGCATAAATAATATCGAATAAATTAGGCGCCACAAAGGAACGGGCATATACAAAATCTTATAAATTAGATACGTGGCGCTTGATAGTCGGGGACGTCTAGGAACGTATTGATTTTTCACAATGCGGCGCCGATGTTTTCCTCTCCTGGAATTTTGCACGTCAATGATAACAAGGGAAAGGACGTTTTTGTCCAGTTCTGTTTACGCTCCTGGGCGAATTGGATTAAGTCATGACCATCTGTAGCGCGCTGCAGCATTGTTTCCGCTGGGGGTGTCCCTCGCTCTACTATTATAATAAATCATCCCCCGCAGGACGGGTTTTTGCGTTTCGTTTCGTTTCGCGCCGCCGGAAAAAAGCGGCGCGTCGATCGCGGCAATATTTTGACAAGATCCTCTGCAAACACGTCGGGGCCGGTCGCGCGGTCGGATTAGGTATGGCCGTCACGACCGCCGCCCCCTGCGGCAGCCCGCGCGCGCGTTCGGTCGCCGCCTGCCGCCGCTTCCTGTTGTACTATTCAGCGTGAGTAGTCTTTTCTGTTCGTCTGGCGCGCCGACGCACCGCCACGCGCTTCTTTCGGCGCGTTCCGGGCGCACGAGCCTGTGAAATTGGAAAATCCGCCCGTCCGGGGGTGACTTTTACTTTTGCACCTTTCGCGCGCGCGTCGCGAGGCGAAGAAGAAGTCGAAGGAAGCGTTGAAAGTTTCTCCATTACGCGCGGTGTCCCAGAAATCGCTCGAACTTACTCCCGCCCGTATTAACATCCCCGCCAACTCGGGACGATTTTTCATTTAACCCCCTGCAATGCGCCGACACGTTTTTGACGATTTTTGTCCCGCGCCTCGCTTAATTCCTGCACTCGAGGCGCTGCGAGCGCGAAAGTTCGGACGTAAATATTGTCCGGTTCTTTGCGGGGCCTGTTTGCTTAGGATCTTCGTCTTTGAAGAATCCGCCCTGTTGACAACTAATTCATTAGGCGCACGCCCCACCACCGAGCACAAACCGCTCCGGAGGAGGCTCGTTGGAAGGACAACTTTCAGTCTCAGTTTTAACAGCGCACACCACGAAATGAGCTTATTTCATGCTCCGAGGGGCGGGAAAATATTCAAACGTCATTGTCGCGCAATAAAATCGGAATGCGATGAGGACGGCTCCTCGAGTGGGTTCAGTCCTCTTAGGGGAAAGTTTTCGTGCCCCAAGACCTCCGAGTCGTATATCACATTATACCATATTTGCTCACAGCTTATGGTTGGCGTCAACAGTTACGGCCGAGATAAGTTGACATCGTCATTACGTATGCGCTAATAAGTCAACAATTCATTCTTTTCACGCGTCACGAGTGCGTGCGCGAAAGGCGCCATTTTGCCACACGTTACGCGTTTGCGGTGGCGCTCGCGATACAGGTGTTGATAATGTCACTGGGTAACTGATGGATGGCCTCGTTCTGGCTTTTCCACGTTCTTCCACATTTCGTGTCTCCGCTGCAGGAACGTTACACATTTCTTCCATTACACCGCACGTTTCATAACCTCCCATAACCTCGAATGCCCGTTCCAGCCACGAAAACGCTTGGAGTATTATAACACCTTATATAATCATTGAATGGCACGGAATAAATGGTAAATTTAGTTTTTGGTTTTGGCCTTTGTTTTCTCGTTATTCCGCATTTTCTGCTTTTCCACCTTTTTACCTTTTCCCCAGCGAGCCATCCATCTTTACATTACGTTACCAGCACTATCCATCGCCCACGTTTCATTAATTTGATTCTTCGAATGTCTATCAGAAGCGTTCGCAGCGAAAAGTATCGGATACTTTTGATTAAATTTCCTTATTTGTCGGTCCTTTCAAAGCGTCCTGGCGATATAATCACTGCCGACGCCGGCGTCATATATTCCGGGGTACATTGAGCGTATAAATATAATTAAAAGTTTTCAACTTTTTTCCTTGCTTCCTGCTCGCTGCGCGTCGTAACTTCGGATCTTCTTGCGCTCTCGAACTTGTTACGCCTCGCTCTCATCGGCGGCCCTTTCAGAAATTCTTAACCGTTGGTTTTAATATAAATATTTTGCATGCGCCCCGCCCGGAGAACTTTTTGCCTCTGCCGAAGAACTACAAAACACGCGCGATAACTTTGCGAATAGTTTCGCGCCACCTCTTCCCTTTGCCCACTGATTATGCGAGATATTCCACCTATATAGGTCGAGCTTGAGGTTTAATTAATTTCTGTGACCATGCTTCGCTGACACGGGGTTTATTGGCGGGAGGAGGTCTAAAGGTTGCAGCCTTCGCGCGAGGGACGTCTTGGCGCAGAGGAAAAAGTCGTGACGAGTGCCAGCTAAGCGCCAATACAGAAATAATTGAAGCGGAAATGAAACATTTGATGTCGATTGTTTGCGCGCGAGCGTCGCTCCTTTCGTCCGGCTGTGAAGATGCGAAGATAAATAAAGCCGAGACTTCAGTCGCCGTCGAATAAACCCGCCGACGAAGGAAATCTCAAACGACGGTTCAAACGCTGAAAACCGAGCGAAATGAACGTTCGCCTTTCCGAGAAAGTAAAAAGTGTAAACAGTTCAGCACACATGGCGCCGACGTTTTACGCTGCGCCCGCTGTTTGCGTTTGCGCAACACGCTGTACAACGCACCGGTTTATGACCGTGGGGCCCTGAAAGAATTCATAGGTTATTTTTTCTGGCACGGGATTAGAAGAAAGCGCCGCCGCCGCCGCCGTCGTCTTTTCGGACACTGTCTATTATTATATTCTATTATTCCATCTTGTTATTGTCTTCAGACATTTGCCCGCATCCTGCTTTCCTGTAATTTCGGCGTCTTGCGCCGCCGAAAGCGAAACGTTTTGTCTTTTTAGCTTCTTCTGGGCGGCGATCCGTGACATCGCCGCCACCGTTGACCTTAAAGAAAGACGCCCCAAAGGTTAACAACGTCGCTTCGCCACGCTTGTTTCGGAATTCCCCGAAACGCGCCCGAAAAGAACGCACGTCTTCGGGTATTTTTTCACCCGAGGATTTCGGGGGATTTGTACGATGCTTTATTTTTATTCCTTCGCGCGGCGCTCCTTGCCGCGGAATTTGAAGGCGTTGCGCGGAGATTAACAAAAAAACAACGTAACAAATTAGCGTCATAAATCGAGCGCACCGAAATAACGCCGAGAGTTGAAACTTTTGAATTGTTCGCGTCGAGGAAAAAACTTGAGCGCGAAGAGGAGCGGCAAGAGGAGCGCAAGAACGCCGCGGCGTTATTATTGTACCGCTATAATTTCGCTCCTTATAAGCCGCTCCTCGAGCCGGGCGCGAGGCGTCGCCGCTTTCGATGTAAGTGTAACGTGTAATTTGTTTACGAGCCGCGCTGCTTTATCGCGATCGCGAAAAAGGAATAAAAATTGCCGGGCGATACATCATGCGGTCGCGAGTCAAACCTGCCAGGAGCGAATTGGGTCATAGCCTCCTGCTACTTTAAAACGGCCCGCTCGCGTTCTTCGCGAACGTGTAATTTGATTGCGATTAAATTCTGATTAAAAACCGTGCCAAAATATAATAAATTACGTAATCGCTTGTTTTCACGACCAGCAATCGTTAAGCGGAAATCATTCTGACCTGGTTTGTACCGGGGCATTAAGTTTGGTGATTTTACACCCGAAAGGTTTAATTTAACGCTACCGCACTTGGTATACAAAAACGTACTTTTGTCATCTGATCGATGACAAACGATCGATGACGTAACTGGCATTAGTTACTGCTTCTTATCGTGGAAAATATTCGCGAATTTATGGCTTTTAACTCTACCGCACTTGGTATACAAAGAACTACTTTAGTCAGCACCTCGATTTCAGTGGATATTTTGCAGCAATTTACATTTTAACCTTGAATTTACTACAAAATTCAGTTTGTTAGTGATTCCTGCTATGAAAATTATTCGAGAAGCCAAATTTCTGGTCTTTAACTCTACTGCGCTTAATATTCAAAGAACTACTCCAGTCATCACATCGAGTTCGGTGGATATTTTGCAATAATTCATGCCTTAACCTTGAATTTACTGCAAAGCTCGGTTCGTTTGCAGCGTGGGCGTTAGTTACTTGATTCCTGCCGTGGAAAATATTCGGGAAAGCGGGGCTTTCTGCATCGACGCGGCACGGCGCGAACGGAAAGCGGCTGTTTCCCAACGCGCGACGCGCGAATGCATAAGCGAGGAGGGTGGAAGTTCTGATTTATGGGCAGCAGGTCTCCGCTGTCTCCGACGACATTATGCAAAGTTTCCGACGTTTCTACCACTGCCGCCGCCGCCTTAACCCCCGCCTCCGGTGCGCACTTCGCTCGGCCTATGTTTCGATACGTTCGCTCGAAAAATCGCCGCGATTTTAGACGTTTCTCCATCGAATTTTTAGCTTCAGCTCCGAGATATTCCCATAAACGCCGACGAATTTACTATTTTAACCGTTTCGGACACACTGTATAACATTATCACTCCTATTCTGCTTTCCACTTATGCCCACGGCATTCATTCATATTTATTCGCGGGAATTTTGCATTTTCCCTTTTCCTTTTTTTCCGCTCCGTTTTCCGTTTTGCCTGCGAGTATTTTGCATCGGGAGTGCGTCGCGACGCGGCGGCATCGCCGCCTCTGTTGCTCGATAAGTGGGTATCACTTGTATCGCAGCATCGCGCATTGTGCACCCTTGCCAACCCTTGCTAAATAGATTTATTGTGCGTGTGCGGGTGGTAACACAAGTACACATCCCCTCCCGCTCGATGCTCTTTCAGTCCTGCGACTATTCTCGGCTCGAAATCGTTGAATAGTGTCACAATCAGATTTAAATGATATTCCCTTACGCACCCGGCTACCCTGTGTCGGACATAATGTGATTTTTATGCACAAATTTAATTTATTACCCTGACACTTGCCAAACATTCGAGACGATCGAATATCGAGCAAACAATCGGTAAGTTGGCGGCGTCTAATAATGAAACGATGCATAATTGAGGTGCAATCGAAACCCCAGGGCGTGCGCAAGGGTGTAAAGCTCACGCCGAACGACATCAGGCGCCCAATTTCATCCAGTGATATTAATTATGAAATTACTCCCCCCGCGCCCCCCACATCGGCATCGTCGAACGAACTTTGCAAATTAATTAAAACTTTTGCGCTGATTTTTTCGCGCTGCGGAAAATTTTTATTCGTTAACAAATCGCATTCCGCAAATTTCGCGTTTTTTTTTCGGCTCGCCGGCCAACTTTTTCATTTAGAAATTTTGCTCATATTTTCGCTGCTTAAAAATTCCGCGTTTCTCGCGCAGATTACGCCGACAAAAGGGTAGATTTGACAAAGCACGACGCCCTTTAAACTTTTCGTTCTTCCGCCGAAAACTATAAACATCCACACGCGAAAGAGCGACGGCGACGCGTCGTAAAAGTGCGAAAAAAGTTTATAATAAAAGCGCATTTCTTGTAAACATCTTCAATCTTTTTATATGTTTCCGCTCCTTTTGTGAGCGACGCGCGGGAGTAACTCGGGGAAAAAGTGAAAATCTGTTTGACGACTTGCGCAGACTTTCGTCCTCCGCACTTTTCGCACTACCGCGCGACGGATTTGCCACGTTACTCGACTTTCAGGATGTGTCGGCACGCATCTGTAACTTTGCGCCTTCAGTTGTCAAGTTGTCGGTTTCCTTCTGGGGTGTTCTCTCTGAAAATTGTGTGATGGATGTAACTCTTGAATTTTCTTACTCCTCAAACGTTAATTTTGATAGTTTTGACACGAAATCAAATATTTTGCGCATGAGCACCATGTGTTTCTCATCCCCTCGTAATTTTTCCACTGCCATGTGTGCCCTTCAGCTCAGGGCGCGAACAGTGAACATCCCTCACACGCACTGCCATCTGACAGCCGAAGCACCTGCGTCCTGCGCCAATTACGCATGTCTCCAATGCTAAAATGGCCCGTGGCGTCATCTTACCTCCTTGTCTCTATTTACTTTTTGGATCATCAATGGATGGAATCCACCCTCCACCCACGTCTACCTGTCGAGCTAGCCGGAAAACTATTTTAATTTTATTTTATGGTTATAAAATTATAAGGGCCAAGAGCTTAAATTAAGCTCCCTTATTTAAATTCGTATTTATCTGATCGCATTTTTCTTGTTTGCAGAGCTGCGCAAAAATTGAATTTATCCTCTTCACCGCATCGCAGGAAACGGACGACGTCGGAGGATGGCGGCGGCGGCGAAACGTCATCGGCGGGCTTCTGCGGCGCGCTGCAGCGCTCGCCGCCTCCCGTGCCGCCGGCGCTTTTGCGTCGCATCGGCGTTAAGGAGATCACGGGCGTTGGCAAGGTAAGAATAATTTTTCCTCTCTAAAAACAACTAAAATTTAAGCGTAAATGTTTTTACCAGAATTTTCCGCCGTAATTTTAAAAATTTTCTTGCAAAATTCCAAGGAACAGGAGCATCGAGGAGCATCTGATCTCCTTAAAATAATCCGCTCAAGTCAATCATATTCATTACGCTTCGTCCTTATTACCCATCGCTTGTTAACGCTCTGCTCGCACAATTGGGGCATTCTAGAATGCGAACATCGCACAATGTTCTTTTAAAGGTTATGGCGAGTTTTGGTTAGGTGAAGTTCCTTTCGCGCAGAATGATTAATAGAATGTTCAATAGCATAAGAAATTGAGACGTGCGCAGCCCTCCCAAGTTTTCATTCATAATTTTCCGACGTGGGGCGGGAACGAACGGGCGCTGATCATAAGAGCAAGGAGTCGGTTGCATACGCGTTGCGGTGTCATCAATCACGGCGCTGGTCGTGATTAAACCGGAAGTCGGGCGGGTGCATTGACAGCGCCCTCTTCGCGGCGGGTCGGCACGAACGCCGTCAATGAAACCCCAATCAGCCTCAATTATCATACTCGCCGCGAGCCGTGCATCCTGCGAGACCGACGCGGAACGTGACGCAAATGAACCGACCCTCGAGCGAGGGCCGTAAAAGGGGGCGCTGGCGCTCGTCCCAGTCCTCGGCTGGTCCGGCTAGAGTTCTGGCTCTATGTCGGTCATGCCGGGGACGGGACGGCGAATGATGGAATGCTCTCCGCGACGGCGTTTCTCCTCAATATTGGATGCCCATCGATGCTCGCGCACGCAGGAAGATGAGAAAAATTACCTACGCCGGGCGGCGCAATGGCGCGTGCGATTCAATGAAGCGCGCTAAACAGATTGGTCGGGAGGCTCGTTCGGATTGCTGCATGAATGTGGAGGACGATCGCGGCCGACGCGTGCACGGAAGGCTTCCCAGTCGCGCAGGACCTCCTCGTGATTTTATTACGAGAATTTATTTAAACCCTAGCGCCGCGATTTTGTCATGATACTTTGGACCGCTTTGTGCTGTCGACGAGCCGGCTTGCGAGTCCTGCCCTGATATTTCATATATATCCTACGGAGCGCGTGCGGAACAACGCAGTGTTGCTCTGATTGCCAATATGCGACCCCTGACCCCTAGCCGCGATGCGAGCTGACCATGTGTTCCAACGTTTCATCCTTCCCACCGGATATCTCATATTGGACCTTTTCACTTTTGTCTATGTTTGCATCTTTTGTGCGCAAAAATTGTTATCCCGAATTATCCTTAATTTAAGTCGTTCCGTCGTAAAATTTTATCTCTCCCAGCATGGAGTAGAACCGATTTCAGCTCGACTGCCACCCTAGGACGTAATTAACGACAAACAATTAATTATCTAATTAACGCTTTACGACGCGGAAATTATGACTTGTTTTATGAGGCGCCCAACCCCGACCCGGCCAGGTGCGGTGGTTTATTTCATTTTATGTCTCCGCATTTATACAAGGTGCGCGATATTAGGACTTATATGACGATTGGCGGTCCAGGTTCAGGCCTGGGTTTCGGTTTATTGTTTATTGTTTACCTACACTTACGACACCCTCTGTAGATGAAGAAATTCCGTGGTCATCGTTTATGATCCGTGGGTTTCGTGCATTGTAAAATTTCACCTTTTAATCGACATAAAACTCAATGGACGGACGCGGCAGCCCCAAATCCCACCGTCGCTTTTACTTCTCGGCTTCCCGCCGCACATAAAATATGGAATTATTGCGGATGGCGTAGACCTCTTGCTCTTTCGCTTCCACGCTTTCTTACTCTGGATTGCGCGATTGCAGGGCGACGGTTAATTATCTCGGGTCGGTAAATTAAAAAAGATTAAATGCCCGTCGCCTTCGCCATCATCCGACCGACTATAAACATAACTGCGGCACCGATAAATGAGAATCGCCAAGGAGTTATTCGCTTCTAGCAGTTAAGGGGTTTTATCTTTGGCGCGATATAGTTTGGCGTTTATTAGTTATTAATCCTTGGAAGGTTGCTCCGTTTGGAGCGTTGGAGTTTCTCCGCGCTGCGAATCGGTAGAATTGCACTTTGTTAAATCGAATAGAGCTCGGATTACCTACCAATGTGCACTTAGCAACTGTCCGCTGGCGCTGTTGAAACCCATTTGTCCTTGGACAGAAAATCAACCGAAACCGACGTAGCCGAGCGTGGTAATCGCATTGCACATGGTCACGTCGAGGAAAACATTCGAGCGGCCACGAGTGAGATTTAAAATGTTTCGCGTTGCTCCTCGTCCTTTCGCCCATTTGCGCTCCTCGTTCTTTGTGGCTCGACGTGCGCGCTTTGACCGTCGCCGTATATCAAATATTTTTGTTGTACAGACGAGGGAAGGTTCAGGGATTAATCGGATCAAGCAAATGATTCGACATAATCTAGTAAGGCGAGTGAAAGCACCCGTCCGGTCGGAGGACAATGGCCAGCGTTTTATCCGACCCCAACTTAACTCCGACTTGGACTCCATGCCCCGACCTCCAACTTTCAACTAGTAGACGAGATTGAGTGGTACCAGTCGGGATAGTGTCATGGCTGTTGGTGAACATTGAGCAGACGGCCCATGTCTCATTGCAACATTCGAAGTCCCGAGCCTTGAGCTCGAGATACCGGATTAGTTTTGCTTGAAAATTAAGAGCTTTAAGGGACCGAAAAACTTTAGTTGCCGGGCACAATTCTCCTGTAATTGATTAAGCCACGTCATTCTTCAATTTGCGTTTCCGGTTGAATTTTTCCACGCTTCCTTTCGTGTGCCGCCAGGCAATTTGTTGCTCTTGAAGCAAAACTCCTTTATTTTTTCGCCTCTCGTTCTTTAGTTGTATATAGTTGTGTGTAGCTGTCTTAAGTCATTAGTCATTAACGGGGTTCGCGTGCGATCTTCAATTAGCTGGGATCTTGGCGAAAAACGCCGCAACACACCGATCCTACAAGGCAAAGTGAGACAAAAGAAGTCCGGTTGCTCGAGTCGCGTGCGTTTCATACACGCGTGCGCGTATGTTCGCGCAAACTTTTATTTGTCTTTTCTCTTCTCGGTCCTGTTCCTGTCGAATTTCTTATAATTCCGTATTTTTCTTATTTCCACGTTCATTGAGGAAGTTTCCGCGCTTCTCCGGTTCTCCCGCCGCCTCCCGCTCGGTTCGTTACGGGCTCTTGTCTAGCTGGTGTTCTTCCATTCTTCCGATGCCGAGGCTCCTCGTGTGCGAACACAAGGAACTTATTCGCGGAGATAAGTCTTACTTATTTATATTTTTTCTTCTGCGCGTTCGGTTCGCTCTGGTCCTTTTCTGTCTGTCTGTCTGCCGACCGTAGGAATTGAAAGGGAAAGCGGCGGCGACTGCAGCGGCGGCGGCGGACGCCGAGTTTCGGGCGCGCTCTCGATTGCGTATGCAGGCGGGCACGCCGCCGTCCAATTATTGTGGGCTCCGCTTTCGCCGCACGTTCCCCACGTCTTCGGAGGCGTCTGCCGCGTCTTCCTGCCAAACTGCTCGCGTTTCGTCCATGTGTGTCTTGCGCCACGTGGCGCCCGGAAGTTTCGCGGCCGGCCGGCACGCACTACGCACTCCGGCCACGTTTTCAATAAAAAAATAAATAAACGCACAGAAAAACCGACGAGTAAACGCAACGCAAAAACAACGGAGGAATTGAAAATCATCATGCGAATCATTTGCGCACGTAACGCTCATTATCGTCGAGAAGGATATCTCTATCTCTCTAATGCGGATGAAGAGCGTGCAAGACCTTTGAGTAAAACCTACAGTTTTTCACTTCGAAGCCGTGCGCTCGTGAAATCGGTGCTATTGCCAAGTATGCCAACCGGCCGCAGCCAACTGCAGAAAAAGAGGAAAATTGAAAATTAAACTGCGGTAAAAAAGGAACACGCCGGCAGTCACGATTGTTGCATGTCGCACGACGACGATTCTGTGATTCTTTTTTTTTTCTTGTCCGCGAAATTAAATCGACCACTATCCGGGTACTTAAAACCTAATTATAGTTCTTTGTGTATTGAGTAAATTATGTCTTCGAACGCGTTGAATTACAACTCGTTTTAATATCACAAATCATGGTAAAATGTTACCCCTCCGGGAATTTTGATATTGTGTGATTGCGATGATTCATTTGCCGTCGGATGATATTTGTTAGCCACTCGATACGAATATTCAGCTCATGAATATCGCCACACGCCGGGCACAAAAAAAAAAACAAATAAAACATAATTAAAAACGAACGCGACACGGATAGGGCATTAGCTATATTATTTTGATTAATGTAAAAATATTGTTATCGAAATAACAGTATAGGGCAAGGGATGAAATACAAAAAACTCCTATTTATTGAGGCTAATTTAAGTTTTGCAGTTTTATCGTTTCACTAGAGGTCGCCACATATTCCATTTCATAATTAACACTGCCAGAAATATTTTATCGCGTCGTACTATGTTCTCTGCATTTTATTTACAATTTATCATTTATTTAGACATTCCCGAAGCTTCTGCACGTTAATAATTCCTGTAACTAGATGTACAGCTCGTTGTCGCCTTGCTCTAGTAATTTTCTCGACTGTCGCAAATATAATTTCATTCATGACTTCACCGCCCCGAAGCGACGGCGGCGTGCCGTTCTCGAAATGCCACTGCTTGCATTTTCTTGCATTTTCTTCCATTTTCCTTGCAGCGCGCCCGAAGAGAAATACGAGACTTTTAATTATGCCATACAGGACGTTGCCGAAACGCGCGCGTTCGATTCCTCCCTTGGATGTGTGCGTCTTGGATGGCGCAACGCGCCTTAAAACAATTTGCGCTGCTTCAATTAGGAGTGGGCACGGTTTAAACGCGTCCCGAGCAAATTCGTTAGTGAGTCCGGGAGTCGAATGGAGTCGAGCGTAAGAATTGGATTTATGCCCGGCCGTTTTAAAAGGACCTTTTGGCGTCGAATTGCGGGGCGAATGCAGCGAATGCAACTCGAGGGAAAATGATTTTAAATTAAAAAGTTTAGGCACTTGGAAAAATTCCTTTGTTTTAGCTGTTTTTGCTCTTAATGTAATGGAATTTAATGGATGAATATTAAGTAATTGATCGGATGTTATTTAATTCGTTTAAACTCGTGTGACGTGCGGCCGAGAAAATTTTAATTCCACTTAAGTGGTTGGAGTAATCAGCCAATGGAATTTATGCTATCCTGCCACTATTCGTTATTTAACCTGGTGGGGTTAAGTTCTTCTTGCCACTTGCTCCCCGGTGGGCAAGGAGCACTTTTCTTCCGTGCGTTTAATTTAATCTAATTTAATATTTATGCCGATATTTTATTTCGCGCCGCAGGAAAGCGATATTGATTAAACCCTAGGAGAGTTTCGTGAATGCGCATTGGAGCCAGCGACATCGACAGGACGACCGGACCGGCCGGGAGGAAAATATAGACTCGCCGGTGCACTCGACTCGCCGAGAGCGCTTTTATTATTTATGCGAAACGGCTCACCGAACGGCAGTAGGTTAAATGGAGTGCCAGTGTAACTGCCGCCTCCGCTGCTCTTTCGCCCCGCGCACCGGCGCTGAATTATAAAGTGACACGTCGAGCTCGTTCCGCTGCCAATTAGCAAACAAAAACAGTCGGGCTGACATCGAGCGCCGCCGCATTGTGCGCCCGGGCGACATCTGACTGACTGACTTGCCGCGATGGCGGCGGGCGAATTTCTGCGCCGCGCATATCAATAGCGCCGGCGGTACCGACACGGCTTGATAACTAATTTTTCCAAACGACTCCATCCGACTGATACGCTCCCGACACACGTAACATTCGGAGGGGTTGATTCGCAATTAAAAATTTTGATTTTCACGATTTCCACAAACGAATGCTAATCTAATTAAATTTGCGTTGTTTGCATGCTGTTTTGGTTTGGTACGAGGCGCGGTCGAGCGTCGAATAAATTCCCAGATTGTGGTTTTTGCGTTCGGGCGAAGGCGCCGGGCTGCAGGTCGTTACGTCTCCCGATGCGCCTATTTTGTGCACACGTTGCACGTCATTTCCTCTCACCTGGCTGCCAATTTCTTTGTCGTTCTCTGTTGCGCGCGGAATTTTCATCCCGCGCCGTATCGCCGCCATTGCCGACAATGCTCGCATGCACTTTCCACTCTTTATGCCGCCTCGTATCGCGCCGGCGGGCGAATTGCGCACATTTATTTGGCGCGCATGTGAAACTGGATGTCGGAAGCTTATTTTATTTGCTGTTTGGGATTTAAATTATGAATGTCGGCGTCGGCGTCCGGGTCTGCAGCCGAGGACGGCGAGAACTCCAAACACCGAACGCCACACGTCAGGTGTTCATGCCGAACGTAAAAAATTCTCTTTAATGTTTGCAATTTCATTCGAACGACGCATTCGTTAACGCGTGCTAAACGAGTTTTTCAACACGCGCATACACTGCGTTCGCGCGAAACGGACAAACGCCCCCGGACGTTCGCTCGAAGGTCCGTGCAAAAGTAATTTCGACGAAAAACATGTTTAGAGCTTCTATGGAGGTTGTTTTAAGGGATTTCTGCGCTTTGCGCGACTATCCCCAACGCATTGCAAATCCGGCAAGTGTCGCCGCGCTGGAAATCCACGAGGGGCGACCCTTGTCTTAAACTAAGGGATGATTGACCCTCGAAGTAAATCGTCTCTCGGTACGGCGGCCGCTCGTCAAAATCACTGCCGAAAACGACGGTCGAACACATGATGCGCGCATATCCTCACGCGCCAGGATTTCTCGGCCATCGAGGCGGCTCCTTCACATCAACTTCAACTATATTAGGGAATAAAGAATGGGGCCTCGAGGGCTAAGGTGGCTGGAGCTTCGAAACTCTGCTGCACCAGAGAGAGCGACGCCGAGGTCGACGGGACGTCGAGATTGCATTCTCCGACTTCTGATTTTATTATCCCGTCTCAGTTTTCCGTGCAGGACGCGTCGTAGATTTGTCGTATAGATATGGGAAACTCATTTCATGCGAATGGCGGAGGCGCCGGGTTCTCCTCTAACAAACAAACCCGATTTTAGATTCCAGTCACTTAAAGATAAGTCCCGACTTTATTTGTTTCCGTTTCGAAAGGGAACGTGAAATTTCCCCCGAAAATCCGTACATTTTCTGGGAAAAAATTCTAATCCGTCGCCGTATTAATATATTAATTTGAGAACGTCGTTGTTTTAGTCGTGTTTCCGCATGTTCCCAAAAGTATTCCACGCGCGGCTTACGCGTGCCCCGTCGAGACCATTTTTTATCCTCGCCCGCTCGGTTTTTATCCTTTTCGCCGCTGCACGGCACGTAACACGCCGCCCGGGAGATATTAAAACAATTCGAAGCGCGCGCGCCGGCTAAGAATTACAAAGCCATAAAGTTATTAAAACGCAAAAGAGAACAACGAGGCCCGGCGCCGCCACCGTCGCGTTACGGCGCGGCCGTTGCGCCATTCCGCGCGGACGCTTCGCGGCGAAAGAGTTTCCATCTAGTAACTCACTGGGGTATGCATGCGAAATGAATATACGACGTTTAATATAACGATTATTGCAAAGCCGCTCGGCGAGGTCGTACGTCGCTTTAATCCGGACGGTTCGCAAGCGCCGACGCCGACGCCGAAGCTTTCGGAAGTCTTGTAGCCGCGCCTATTACGATTACGAGCATTGCGTTTATCTTTACGATCGGATCGGTCGTTGTGGCACTTCTCACGCCGTTTCTCCGGGCGCCGCATCGCCACCTTCTTCTTGGCGGCGCGCTGGAGGAGAAGTTTCTCCGCAGAACTGGAGAGATATCGGATCGCACATCGGTTCGCAGTAGTTCCCATCCATGCGCCAGGCAGATCGAGCAGTTTCCACTTTTCGCAACTTTCCTCCCGCGAGCGAGTGCTTAGCATGCGATCATGCCACACACCCATATCCTCGTACTGGAGCAAAGAGGTGAAGATAAAATCGTTACGCTAGACGTCGGAGATACGTCCTTCGCGCTTTATATATCACGCGTGGCGTCTAACTTCGCGCGCGGGGCGCGCGCAACTATTGTCGCAAAAAGCTCGCGCTCGTGGCGGAGGCGCCGGGCGCGCAAGAAGTTACAAAACTTGGGCACGTGCAAAGTTCCACGCCGCGGGCGAATTGATCCTAGTTGAAAACTTTCGAACTTCATTGTTCGCACGTCTATAAATATAAATGCCACGATAAATATGTTATTAGCCCCTAAATGTGATCTTTTTTATTGTTTCAGGTGAGTGTAAGGTCGAATATTTAAATCCACCTGAAACTTGTGCGGAAGTCACACAACTTCTTATACAACATTTCGACTGCGATGTTTCCGACATCTAACTGTAAGCGTCATATATTTATACCTCCCCCGGGGTGGTTTTAAGTCGGCCACTTCCAACTGCAGTTCGTCCATCGATGCGCGGCGAGCTAGAGCCGGCTTTCTCGGTCGAAGGGTCTTTATTTTGATCTTAACGGCGTGTTTATCTATCCTCTTATATTGTCTTTTCGTCCTGCCAATTCGGAAGGGTATTAGTATCGACTTTACGTCCTAATGTGCATCGTTCGTCCCAGTTCCGATCTTCTCATGTGTCCTATACTTTTCCGCCCTATACGTGAGACATCCACAGGGTGATACAAATAAATTTCTTTCGGGGATATCTTTGCCATAGGCTTCGGAATCCTCGATATTAATACCTGAATATAATACACTGTTTCGTTAAGATTTTCGAGGATAATTTCACCGAGATTTTCGCTAACGTTTTCTGCACTTTCTGGTGAAGCCTATAGGACTTTGTATGTAGCGAAACTTCTGAAACAATTTATACGAAAGGGGATAATATGTGCGAATTCAATAAGAATTTTATTTCGTGTCTAAGAGGCTTTTTTTCGTCCCTCCGTGTTTGCGCACGTCGTCTTCTCTTCCTCCTCGCATGTGACTGACGTTATTTGCACGTCGCGGAGGCTCCACGTCACGCGAAAGATGCGGGAACTCCTGACGAACTTTACGCGACATTTTTGAGTTTCACTTCATGTGTTTCTTTTTCTCGAAGTTTTTAAATATTTGATGGCCTGTCAAGTCAAATGTACATTTTTTATTACACCGAAATGTTTATGTTTTATTTTGTTTCATAAATGCCGGCATATTCTATGATTGATTGGCAGTTTCTGTTGCCACTGACAACGAGATTAAGTGATAATGCATAGTTTTGGCGGACGCGCCGGGATTCAGCGCGGTGTTTATGAAATATTAACAACTGATCGATTAAGTGCGCGCCGCAGATCGATTAATCGCATTTAATCCGCCGTCCGCATATTGCGGCACCGCCATCCGGGGCTTAATCTTCAATTATAACAGACCCGCGCCGCCGCCGCCGTTAAACTACCCGCCCTGTCTATATTAATTTCCCATCTCGCTCCCGCGGAAAATTATTATGATGAGGCCGATTCGAAGGGATTAACCGCCATTAAAAATTTTACGACGCAAACGTACTGACTATAAAACCATCCATCCCTTGTTCGCGTTCGCGTGTTACGTTCATATTTGTTTGTATCCTTCGTGCATCCTTCGTCAACCCGATGTGTTACATCGTAGCGAATTTCGATGACGCTCGTACGTGGGATCCGCCGCCGGGCGGATTTCAGAATTCTCGTTTCTCGTTACTCCTGCGAATGCGCGTACCTGGGATGTAGATGTGGGCTCAGCAAACATTGCAGAGGATCGCAATCGGGCAATCATCCCAAGCAAATGAATTCGAAATCCCTTTGTCCACCCCGATACCTACCGGAGCGATGCTTCCTCCGGCAAGGACGCATTACATTTCGCAATCGAACAATTAATTCGTCCTGCGAGTGGCTCGGTCTATCTGCCGGTTGTAGTTGTAGCTACGCGTGGAAATATAAGTTTTCCATGGTCGGAGATAGGTACGCGAAAGATTGATGGGTTTGAATGGGATTAATTCCGGCCGAAGAGACGGAAAAAAACACGCACGAAGATATATCGTGAGGAAATGTGAGCGAATCGAATTTCGTTCGCAGCGAAATGCGCTTTTTAGCGGTGGTGCCACATACAAAGTTGTAGAATGTAGTGCAGTTGAATGCAGCCCGTGAAGGGCGCAGGTAATGTTTCGGTTGAAATTGCACTCGGCTCGCCGGAGATACATATTGTCTGCGATTTATTGTCTTCCGTTTTGTTTCAGTTCCAGTTAAATTCGCAGACGAACAAAACGTCGGCGGATTTATTTCGTTACGAAATAAACGTGTATAAATACCACCTGGTCAGATCTAGATGCCCTGTAACTCGTGAAAACTTAGGTTAGGTCGCGTCGAACATAACCCAGTTCAGTCCCTGGTCTGATAACAATTAGCATTATTATTTCACGCTAGGATGAGTTACTTTTATAAGCGCCAACCATGCAATCGTTGCTTCATTTTAGTTTCATAGTTATGGGGCGGCGGGTGACCACCGTTGCCATCGCACCCCCTCACCCCTACACCCCGAATAAAGCAATTTACACGAATTAAACACACATTCGCCGCTTGACTTTTTACATTCAGCGCCAGGTATTATTTCAGTTACTTTTCCGGCACCCAGCTCGGGGGAGAATACGGTAAAGAAGTGAATTCCCTCGTTCGTACCTACTTAAAGCAATAACAGTAACCGGTACGCGGCGCACGGTGCGTGTGCGTATATTTACCCCCCCGATTGAGCGACGAAATAAAAGTAATGCGCGCAACACTGCCCGCCGACCATTGGATACATTTTACATGCATATTGCGTACGCCTTGAAACGTTCGCATTATAACACAATGCTGGAAGCGTTTCGGTTTTTCTGCGCTTTCTACAATTGGCCGCTCCTAGCATGTAGCGCGCTTCCGCAGGTACGCAATTTTACGATTATTTTTATTGCTAATTAGAGTCATATTTACCTGACTTTTATTAGCCTTCCGCGGAAACTCGTAAAAACTGACTGACTCATAACGCGACGAATAAAAGCATGCGTTTATTGCATTCATTGCGCGTTACACGGAATAACAACGAGCGGAGCGGGCGAAAACATCCCCGAGAACCGAAAGCACTCCTAGCAGCGTCAGGACGAGATGAAAATTATTAAAACATTAAAAAAACATTTTCATGCGTAATAAAACGCTATAAAACATTTGGATGTAATAAAAGACGGCACGGCTCTGGCAATATTTATTAAACATTTCAATTTTATGCTTTTGTTTATTTTGCGCATTAGGCTAATATTAAACGTCGTCTTTTCGGGTGTCTTGGGGTCATAAAGATGTCATGCAATGCAGTGTGACATAAAAATCATGCGATATTCATTTTATCGCGGGCGACATCTCTGAAAAAGAAGAAAAGACGCATGTAATATTTATATCGCTGTAAATCTTGGATAATAGCGGGGAATCCAGCGCGCATGGACGAAGGGCCAAGGGCGAAATGTGAACATAAAACGATGAAATCGTGGGGGCTCTTAGGCGAATATTTTTCGAGGAAACATCACAATTTTTCTTATAAAATGAAGACTAAAATAAAAGTGAGGTTAAGTTATCTTGAATAATAATACCTCCAACTATTTTTAGTGTTTAGTCTAAACTAATTTGTTACATTACTCGGTCGGGAACGCGGGAAATTGTGGCAACGGTGAACAAGGAGCGATGAAAAGTTTTGATGGGAAACGCCACCGACGCGACGGTAATCTACATAATTCGTGATAAAACTGCGCGCTACACGTCTGACAAATTTGAAATTTTACGTTTTCGTTGCGAATTTTTAAATTATTTTCCTCAAGAGTGGGAAACAGTCGCGATCATTTTTTTGTTGTCTGGGGCGGTTTTTTTGCGATTTTGTTTTAATTACGGCGGGCGTCGACGCGTTCTGTGGTGGCAATTAAAAGGTTTTAATTAGTATTCCCTCAAGTCGCGTCGTTTCTATAGACAAGCCCGTCGCCTTCACCATCAGCGACTAACTAACGACTGGGACTGCCAGAGCGGCTTATTCATCCGGGGCATTAAAACGCGTTTGCTTCCTCGCTTCTTTCATAATCAACAATTTTATATGCCGCGCTGTCACAGTCGCCAGCCATTCGTTTACTTAAAATTATTTCGCATTGTGCTCCGTTTCGAACCGAAACTCCACAAAGGAACGGGAGGAAACAATACGTCGATTTGCATAAAAAAAATTCAAATTCAAATTCGAATTCTGGATTATTTGCGAAACAAGAGAGAAAGGAAGTTGTTGATTATTTTAGTTTATATAGATTGTTTTGTATAAATTACGTAATTTCGGCCGTTTTCCGGTTTTCATTTAATTTATATTTGGAATTTATAAATATTAATTTTAATTAATTCCGTTTCAAAATGCAAATTTGTATGCATTTATTTAGTTACCCGCCGACGAGTCCTTTTCGCGCTGCAAACAAAAGCGTAATGGATTGAAAATACTCCCACTTTGCGAACGCAGATGGGAGACTTTACACTTTCTTTATTTACATCTCTCTTCTCCCCGACGCCGCCCTCTCTTGCTCTCGTTTTGGGTCAGGTTTTTCCTGGTAGCGTCTTTGTATCTTATTCTGCATTTTGCTCTCCTCAAAGGTGCGCCGCGCCGACTCGCAGGCGCTGGAAAGTAGTGCGAAGGGAATCTCGCAGCCCTCGAGTAATTCAGGTTAATTGCTCGGCTCAATTAGTCACGCGGAATGCGCGCTTAAGGGGGCAAGCGCGTCGATTTATCAAACAAAGCGATACGATGCCGACACGCTTAAAAATCCCGCCCCGGGATAATTTCCCGACAATGATGTTTGCCTAAGATTACGCGTCGTTTAATTTGCTCGTTCGAGAGTGGTCGGTCGTTAGAAGACGTCGCGAAATTGCGCGAATTTAACCTCGAAATGCGAGCAAACAACGTGGATGAAATGCGCGCGGCAGGAATAAGAGAATTGAGCTGCTTCGGGGCGATCTTCTGGGATTTTAAACACCCAATTGTCCCTGCAAGGAACCTTTTTCGATTATTTCTTATCTCTCCGTGTTTATTTATTGATTGGGGAGCATTGACGGACAGAACGGACACTTTCGCCCTCCCCGGGGTCCACCTTTATTATTGGTTTGTGTGTCGCGGGATAAAATCCTTTTTTCCGAGGGACGCAAACACCTTTCCGAGGGCGGAATAAAAGAAATCGAGCGGTGCCCGCACGCATCATCTCGATTTTATTGCGCAATATTCGGTACGGTAAATAATGTCGAAATGTAACCGGTCGGAATATATTTCCATGTCGGCAGCGCAGGTTCGGCAATCAGCGCGCTGCGGGGGAGCAGTTAATTCTCAGCCGGGGGGGCTTTCAAGCTCCCCGTCCGCCGAATTATCCGAAGGGGGTACGGAACGAAGGTGGAGAGCACTTTGGCGGGTTGCACGCCCGCCCAGCGCGCGTCTGGGGTCCGATATCGCTGCGTCGAGCGCCGCGAGGCTTTTTCCCCAAAACTCCCGCTTTCCGGAGGACGCCCGCCGCCGCCGCTTTCGGTGGGAAAACCGGCAAAACCCAAACTTCAACAAACGAATTTCCCCCGCGCACAGAGACCAGAAACCAAGAGACGGCCCTCCATCGTCCACGCATAATGTTTAATAAACAACTTTGTACGACACACACACAGCGGCACGATCGGGGAGTTTCGGTGCGCCCGAAATTGTTCGCAAATTAACCGGAATATTAATGATACTCTCGTGTAATGCGAAATTTGTTTCCAGCGCTTGGAGTTGATGCGTTTTTTGAGGAGTAATTAATCGGCAGGACGTAATCAGTCATAATTCGGCGTTCCTCGAGGCGTCCTTTATTACTTCCTCTCTTGCATTTATATCCTGGCCGCACGTGCCCGGGAACAATACGCACGACTCCAAACGCACCGAAAGCGCGATTGATGATTTCCTAAATAACACTCGGTGCAAAAACTTTGCCCGCCACTCTCGCCCTCTCTCCCTCCGAATGCCTTCGGGGAGTTGACGCTCGATGCATTCGCTTTTCCTCCTTTGTGCACTTCATTTATTAAGACGGGACGCCCGAAAATTATTAAAAGGGTTGCGGCAGCTTTCAGCGCGCGCGCGCGCGCCGAAAAGAAGTAAAAACAAACAGCGAACAACGCGCGCCCGCCAGACAATAACTCATCTGTCAGCGGCGATAATTAATATTAATTAGACGCCGGCGTGTACGTTTCAACACCGTCTCCCAGTGCGGGCCGGGAAGTAATAAGCGGAACATTCCCGTTGTCGCTCGTGCGTTTTGGCGAGCGAGAAAATGGGGCTGAATGATGACCGAACGCACGAAATTAAAACGCGTCCGGACGCGAAGTAAAAACGCAAAGCAGTATTCGGTTGCGAACCCTTCGTTAGGTTTTCGCGCTGGGAAAACATCGCGCCACTGTGTTCCGCTCATCCCTGCTCCCTGGGCGACCGCCCAGAACTATTTTATTGAACTCGCGGGCAGACGTACGCAAAATATTCCAATTCCGAGTGAACTCCTCCGCGTCCCGGAATCGCACTAGGAATTTTTATTATTGCACTCGAACTAGGTCTTACTATCAGTACGCAGAGTTTTTTTTTTTTCGGAGTGGTCTGCTTCTTATAAAGGACGACAAAGGGCAAGCAGTAAACATTAAGAGGAGCGCTCAAGTAAAATGCTAGGCCAGTAAAAGTGAAGTATAAAAATAACAAATAAGTTTTATGATAATGCATGTTAGTGCACTATTCTCTTGGACTTAAACTGTGCTCCCGCTTTACGACCAACAAGGGCCTCGACCTAATGCGCCCTGAACTTCTTCACTTCCTTCTGGAACTAGGCACTTCTAGTCGACAACTCACGGTTTTTATTTACGCAATTTTCCTTAATTTCTTTCCGCATTCCTCAGAAATTCCAGCCCTTTCGTGTCGGAGCCCGGGCGACGGCGAAGCGACAAGTCTGAGGGCGAGCCTTCGCGAATGAAATATTCTATACTAATGTAACTTTGAGGTGAAATGCGAAATGAAGGTGAACCCCAAAATTACACGCCGCGTATTCATTATGACTCGCTAGCACGTAGCGATGCGAGTGCAGGAGATGAGCGAGGGATTCCTGCAGGACGACTGCATCCGCGCACGTGCGATACATGCGCCCCCCACTCGGTGTTATAATAATTATCAATGAGACCCGTGAGATTAGACGTTATTACCCCGACCACCGGCAAGCAGATGCTGTATTGCTACCATCCCTCGCCTCCTGCCAGGAACAGGAGCAGCCACGCGGCTCAGTTCGGGAGTTGCGTGTCAGGCACAAACTGTGCGCAAAATACAATTTTAGCGAGTAAATGCAATAATAATAATTTAATATAAAATGTAATTTCGATATACCTGCCGTTTGCAGGGGATAATCGTTATTTGCGATTTAGCGAAATGATTTAGCGTCGATGTTTCCTGCGGTCGATCGAACGTAATTTCTGGGTCAGACGTTCGCGGAATTCAAATTTCCCGAATGCGTGGCACAGCGATGCGAAATGCCTCTCGGGCGGTCTGCGCGAAACTATGCCCGCGGCCGACGTGCCGATAGCGGCTAAATAGCAAAAATTTAATTCGCATCCCGGCGCCGCCGCCCCCCGAACGCGCTCGAGCGCGGATCGA
This sequence comes from Ecitodaemon sp. MM-2014, assembly GCA_030557295.1. Lineage (NCBI taxonomy): Eukaryota > Metazoa > Arthropoda > Insecta > Coleoptera > Staphylinidae > Ecitodaemon > Ecitodaemon sp. MM-2014. The sequence goes on along the minus strand of JARRAA010016725.1, from coordinate 90,334 downwards.
AAATGCGACAAGTTAAATGCGAATGCAAAGTGGAATATTATCCCGCTCGGCGCCGAATGAAATAAAATTATAAAGCGCAAAACAACGCAAATTATATTGATTGCAATTAGGCTAATTATTGCGATTTTCATTGCACGCTGCGAGTGGGGAGTCATTACCGCGCTGTTGTGCGGGTGTATTGTACGCAGGATGAATGAACGAGTAGCAACAATATTAATTATTAGGCTGATGCGCCGACAAGTGATTAGTTTGTCTAGGCCGCGATGGATTTGCGCTCGACGTTGTCGCAATCCCCGCTAATTCGCTTCGACTGTTTGCTCTGAGTAATTGCTCATTACCGCACAACTCGACGCTAATCACAATGAGGCCCATTGTCATCCTTTGCTAATTACGAAATCGTCGCTATTATTTATCACCTTCCCCTTCGCAAACCCGAATTTAGTTTCGAGGAATTTTAAGGCGTTTTTCTCATTGAAATATTTAAGATTTAATTAAAGCCTACGGGGGGGCTGAACGATACAATGTACTGCAAGTACGTGCAGATTGCGGTCAAAAGTTTTGATCCAGCCTGGCAGTTATGAGCTGGGGCGGCGGGGCCGCAATTTCGCCGGATTAAAATATTAATTTCGAAGCGTTTTGCGGGCTTAACGCGAAGTCGTAATAATGAGCACCATCGGAATATCCCTGGTACCTGACTTCCTCTGCTTCACTCAACCACTTCCCAGGAAGCCCTGCTTGGTGTCGTTGCCACCCTCTTCCGCTTCCCTCCGGCGCTGCGCGCCATAAAGCCATACGGTACGCGTCACGTCAAAATTTCACATTTCGAAATTTAGATTCAGAGCCAGCGCCTGTGCGCGTACGCGCAGGAACGCTGGGGTAGTGAAGAGCTACTGTTGTATAGCAATTACGATAGTTTTGACAAGTTGGAAGAGACACGACGCGAACTTGAACACGTTTTGTATTGTTCGAGTTGCGCCAGACTTTGCCGACTAGATGTTAATGACTTATTACTCTTTAAATAATTTTAGAAGTTATTTAGTCGATTCTGCTCCATTGTAGAAACTTGGCACGCTTGCGAATTCGTGATTTGGCGCGCTAATGGCGACCAAAGATCTGTGCAAATTTCCCCTGCGGTTGAAGACGTTGCGGCTCTACGCGATTGGGCTGGAACTCAAGCAGCCATTAACAATTATTACCGCTACTTCAATTATCTCAGGTTCAAGTTAACGTGCGCATTATCTTATTGTTGAAATTAACAAACAGATTTATTGTGTTTGCCAAGCAAACTAAAACGTACGCACACAACAATGAGGCATTGGAGATTGAGGGGCTATGTGTGTTGCAGGGGATAATGTTTTTTCCATTCAGTTAATTATGATTCAACTTTGTGTAAGGCCGAGCAAATGAAATCCGTATCTCGCATGGTTAGAGTTTGCTAACTTTCAGATTAATATAATGCCGCGTTAGTTTTTCCGGTTTTTCGCTGTTCCTGCAGCGCCCGGGAAAGTTTTAATTTTAAATGGTGATTCCCTTGTGGTTCTTTTGCGATCTGCTTTTATGAAAAGTTAATCTAACGCTGCCGCAAAGTTGTTTTTAATATAATGTTTATTGTTTCTTCTGGGCCGTCGTTAATTAACTTAATTCCGTGCGCGTTGGACCTAATGGCGTTATTTTTCTTCGCGGCGGTAATTTTAATGACGTCTAATCGCTCGTGTCGCCCCCCCCTCGGTCCTTTTGACCATAGAAATATAAAAAAAAGACTAATTTTCGACTGCACTAATTCAGTTTGAATGTTCGGCTGTTCGTCGAAGGGTGACCGTTTCCCCGGAACAAATTCGCCCACCCGGCCGTGGCGCATAATAATCGTAAACCAACCGAATTGTAATCGTCGAGTAATAACGCCGCCAAAGTTCGGCGGCGGTCTCGGCCTACGAATCGAATGAGGCTTTCGGGTCTTTTTAGAAAGCCCACGACGCCTTTTCCAACGAATTGCCGCCGTTACAATTAACTTTAATTAACAATGAGACGTCATGTCTGAAACAAGCCGACTCGTGATCGCTCTGACGCCTTCATAATTACTCCGAGGCTTCCAGTATGTGCAGGCCGGAGCGGCGTGCATCTCGAGCGCTCCTCGACAGACGCGCCGCCGTGGATTCTTGAAGGGCCGACGTAAGGAAATGCAGCGTTCGGCTGCTCGGTGGGGTGGGTTTGATGAGAGATGAGCGGGAGAGAGGGTTCAAGACGCTGATGATGGGCCCGCCGAGTCGATGCGATGCGGACCGAACTGTTTCGGCGGTTTGAAATTAATGAATTTTCCATCTTCCCCACTGGCATTCCTATGGAGGGTAAGGAGTGCATCGTCTGGGTATGCAATCAGTACAAAAACAATCATCGCACAGATCACTGGATCTCCCTAGACTAGACGCCATGGCGGGGTCTACATTCTGTATTTCGATGTTATCATATATTTTTTTTGATTTACGCTTTTGTTTAATGCCACCATTAAATAAACACACCACGCATTCATCTTCATAACATAACCGGGGTAAACACATCCCACCCGCAGTATTTATATTTATGAGGGGTTAATTGAATTAGCTTTTTAATGAATGTTTCTTACTCTACGCAGTATTTTCAGGCTGGCGTTTACCCTTTGCTTGACGAACATGCGTGAGTTCCGCATATCCATACACCGAACCCTCTAACCTGCGCGCGCGTTGGGGGATTAATGTCCCATTAACATGACATGTGCGAATAGATACCGGCGATAGCGCGGCGCATCCTTTCGCGATACACACAACAATAAGCTAACGACCGATTGTAGCCTATTTCGCCGTCCGGAATGCACCCGCCAGGCGTGCGCCCAGTCGATTCGTATAATTGCAGGCCCGCGGATGGATTTCTTCGGCGGCGCTGGCGCGAGCAGGAAGCGGAAGGCGGCGTAAATCTAACCACTCGCGTGCGGCGCGCATCTAAACCATTTTCAACAAATAGTTGAATGCAGAAGCAGACACAGCTGCGGCGAACGCTCGAAATGGAAACAAAGCAGACGCGACGAGAACGCAGCCCTCGCGGCCGAGGAGTTATATTTATGTATTAACGCATAAACAAAACGGGAACAACAAAAGTGCGTGGGGCGTACTCGTAAACGCAACGTGGAAAACCTCCTCTACTAATCGCGGGCGCGTCCGATCGTTTCTCAGCCTTGAATTATTTTTATTGTCGATAAATATTAAGAATTTAGGTCAGAGGAATATATTGTTCTGGAGGAGCATTTCTATGTTAGGTGTAGACATATTCCATACAAGGGCATGAAGTTGCTTTTTGGTAGGTATCTGCAGTTTTTTGTATTTCCACAATGAATTCTTTTGCTCTGCTTCTTCACCTCATTTCTTGTTTTTTTCTGTACTTTTCGTAACCACAATCCACAAAAATGCAATTTATCTTGTGCCCTTAAACCGTTGAATCATTAGCCACCCCCGGAAATAATTGTGCGCACTTTCATGACCAGGGCAAGAACAGCACGAAATATTTACGTACACTTCGAGTTATTTTAAGTATTTCGAGCAGCCCGTTATTAGGAATACAAATTGTCTCTGCATCTACTTGGAATGCACAATTTGCTCCCCAAAATAGGTAATGTTTTGTGGTTGAATATTCCTACAAATACAGGACGTCAGTCGGAGCAATATTTGTCCTTGCAACGTCGAAACTTTCTAGTTGCGAGTTGAAAGTTACAATAAGTGGCAAATGGTGAGAGACTAGACCCGGGGTGGAAGGACCATTTTGCATGCTCTAACCCTCTACCCGTAGTGCCCTCCACCCAGCAGCATTTACTCATTCATACGTCACATTCATATTATTCATCTTCCCATTCATTTGTTTCCTCAGCTTTCATCAGGTAACTTTGTATCAGAATATTGAACTACTATACAAGGCGTTATCGCAACCCGTCTTATTATTTATAACTACAATATACCTTGATGTTTTCCGCGCTTTTTTTCGGTGGAAACATTTTTCTTATTTTCTCTCGCGCGAGAAGGCGTAGACAGGCAATCTGCATGATGGAGTGACATGTGTATGGAGTGCTATACGGGCCGTACTCCACGACTACAGAGTGATAAGACCCGCAGTACGATTCTGCGTAGGTGCTCCGCGTGCGCGAGGAGAAAAGCGAGGAGGAAAGTGCTCATTGCCAGCGGGGTGGCTTATTTCCCTCGAGTGGTTGTGCATTACCGTAGGAATCCATACTCTTGCTCTTAAATACCTCCGCTCGTCCTAGTACGCCGACGACTCCTCCTGCATCTTGTCCTCGACGTCTCCAACGCTCATCTCGTCCAAACCTTCGTTTCGCCTTAGGATAACTATTTATTTATCAATTTCTATCGCGTGCGCAATTTTCAATTACACCGGGGGTTCAGTGGGGATTCATCCTACACACTCTATTTATTTGTCTGAACATTTCAACGCCAGCACACCTTGTATAGCGTCTATTGGAATTCGCTCTGGAACCGCGTCTTCGCGCACTAATCATATCGAGCATCGAACGAAATGAGATTTCCGAGCGTATCATTAAACCGATCCTCCAGGCGACTTTTCCGCACCTTGATTCACCTCCCGCCAATAACCGCACCCGAGGCAAGCCGACAAACTGAAAAGTGAAATTAGTTTTTAACTGCCGCGCAATAAAACAAACGAAATCAATTAAAATATTCAAATGAGAGCTTACGGCTTTCCAAAGCCGGGAAAAACGACACACACACATACACACACACCGAGGAGGCAGCAATCTCCCCAGCTTTAGCCCTTCGTTTATTCGTTTGTTCCGCGCCGCGACTCGATATTATAAAATATGTTCGACTGTAAATGTTTTACGAACGTCGTCGAGCGACGCTTAAGTTGAGGCATTACGCGTCGCGGCGCGCTTTGGCTTTCCCGCGGGCATGGAAATTAAATGAAATGTAAGAAAACAAGCGCGGGAACGCTTTTATGATGCTCCTCTCGGCGTTTTTCTTCTCGCGCCGCTCGCGAGAATAGAAATAATAAAAGAAATAAAGCGCGCCCGAACATTTCGCGGTTTGCGGATGTTCCATCGACGTTCTCCTCGGCGTGATGGGGGCGGACGTTGTTTCTTGATTTTAATCTTTTAATATATCTCCTTGAGCGTCATCCTTCAAAGGGTTATTAAATTCGCGCGGACGGCATCGGAGTTATTCGCGTTGTAAAGTCGAGTAAGTAGATAAGATGAAATATTTTATTGCCGCGCGCCGAGTCGAGGAGTGAATGAATTTTACGCGCGCCGCACATGTGTCTCTCGTCCTGCGCGTCCTCTTCCGCGTCCTGCATGAATAAAATAAAACGCGCGCGCTCCTAACCGCGAGTAAAGAGGCGTAAGAAGGCTGAACCGTTGAAATATATCGTCGTAAATTCCTAATCCGCTTCGGCGTGGAAAACCGCCATAACGCAAAACCGCAGCATTGCATTGTACAGGGTGTCAAAGGATAATTACTCCTTGGAGTACAAAACACAATTTTTAAGGATGGAGCTGTGGCTTTGCACGGCAGAAGTTCAGTTATTTGTGCTTTTGAGCATGTCGAAAGGTGAGAATGTTGGAGACGCCCGGTAGAATAACTAGCAACTCCTTTATTTTATTTTATTCCACTCTCAGCGGGTTTGCTTGCGGGCGGCTCCTTTACTACTGTTTTCCTTCGAATCCTTCAAATATATCTAATCCAATTCGTATTCAAACTGCGCGACGAAATTGTCCTTTCTCCTTCGCCGCAGACGCAGCCAGATTTTCGTCTCTCGCGCGCCCCCCTCGGCGAGGCTGCCGAATGTGTGCGGCACGGTGGTCGGTGCAATCTCTCCGTCAAACTGCCAACTTTCACGTACACGTCGCGGTGGCGTTTATGTCCTCTCCGCAGTCTCACCAGCGCGCTTCCTTGTGCACCAACTTGGGCACTGCTGGCACTAATAATTCTTACACGTTAATTAGTTAGCGATACGAGTCGTGACCTGAAATGCAAATTTTTCTAGATAGGCGGCTTTATAATTTTCATAAACGTTGGAAGGAAAATATGCAGCGGGAAGTTTAACGGAATGTTTGTTAACAAACAACCGATGAATGTTCGCATGCTGGTCGAATATTAGTATATGCAGCGGCGGCGGCGGCGAGATGAGAAATGTCGGTGTGCATTTTCGTGCATGTTGCCCGCTCGTACGAGTTAAATATTTTTATGATGATTGCCCGAATGGGCTTCGTGTTAGTTATGCGTGATTGCTAATCATATTTATGCGGTTCTTTGAGGTCTCGCCGCTTTTTATTGATTGTCGTGCTTGTTATAAATGAAAATGTTAAAGGAGCTTATTGCCGGAGTCAACGTTGTCTGTGTTTTCCAACCGGAATCGTGCACAATTCGCAACAAATATTTTAAAGGAAAAATGCAGGATTTTTTTTTTCGAGAAAAAGTTTGGTAAAATTCCTGCAGAGTTTGTTGAGTTTCCAGACTGAAGTGGACTGAAGTTTCATTCGGAAGCACAGGAATTTCGACCCGGCTATGAAATACGAGCATAAATGTAATAAAAAGGCACCGAACGCGTAATTAAGATAACAATCAACGACTGTGGCATTTGTAGTGCGCCTCTGGCCGGCGGCACGAGGAAAAGTGCGCGGCGGAATAATGAAAATAACAAATAATTTATATGTGTGTCGCGTTGATGGCATGGCAGACACGCCACGCTTTTATTTCATTGCACTTCTTCGCACGAGAGACTGGAAACTTCGCTGACAGTTAATCCAACAGATATCCGCACGTAACTAACCTAATAAATCCACACCAAGATACTGTAGCTTAATTTTTATGCGATTTTCTTTTTTTATTCGAGAGCAGCTTGGTAAACAATGTGAAAAGTGATTTTTTTTCGAGTCAGAGTTCTTGCGGCGAATCCAAAATCTCCTTTTTAATGTTCGACAGGACTTCGTCGATGTGCGGCGTGGAAATAAGCTTACCACTTAGGCGTTTCGCACCTGAAGCGTTCGTCGAACGTTCAAAGTCGAAAACCGAGGGCGCGATTTGAATAAGGAGCGCGCACGCCTTTGCCGCCGCGCGGTCGCCGCTCTCCTCCGAAAGTCTGGATTTTCCGACGAGGGTTTCCAGTTGCGTTCGAGTTAACGTTTCGCGCGAGAGGCGTGGAAAGGGATTTCGGGTAGTGATTTACATCTTACAAGCTTCTGCCTTTCGGTGCGACCTTCATTCGTGTGCGTTAACATGAGAAATCAAAGTGGCGAGATTTTCCCGGCGCCGGCGGCGGAAGGTCGGGCGGGGAATAAAATTGAATTAAAACTTTTACTAATTGAATGTTAACTTCTTCGGCTAGCCATGGACGTTTAAAGGTTGAACAATGTTGCATGTAAAGTTCAAACAAAACAAAATTCGTGGCGCGACTAGGAAAACGCGTGGAGTTTTCGCACGGCATTTTTCGTTCGCTTTTGCTCCCATTCCTATTGTGGACGGCAGGACTGCAGTGCAACGGACGTTTCGATCAACTGGCGTTCTCCCTTTCGCCCGGCGATGCTCACTTCCCCGTCTATTCCTCAATTTTTCCGATTTCGCGATCCTCTCGATTCCTTTATGCGTCCATCATCTCTGACCTCGCGTGCTGCGCTCGAGTGGCGCGTCTACGCACTGCGGCAAATAGAATAAAACCGGGCGCACGAGGAAAACGAGAAAAAAAGGAAAGGATCATTTATCTACTTAACTAGATTTCAATCATAGCGCGGCGCGCCCCTCGGACTCTTTAGCCGAGGTGATTTATACGTTGCGCGCGTTTCGAAAGGGAAATAAATTGCGCGCTTGTGTCAAAATTGGCTTTTTTACCGCGCCACGGCCGGAAGGGTGGCGCGCGCGGAAACGCGGCGAGTCCGCAAGTCGCAAAACGCCTAAGCGCAGAGCGCTCGCGCACGTTTATAATTTCCGATGACATATTTTTAGTGCGTGATTTACGAGGTGCGATATTTTTTTGCTCGGCGCGTTTTTGATATATGCACTTACTTATTGCGCAAGTTGGTGAGTTATGCCTCGGCCGAACTCATTAAATTAACTTGCGGAGAACTTTTCCACTGCGAGAAATAAACGCATTGGAGTTTTTCCTGTTCTTAGTTCAAAGGTTAGTTTTTGGTTCTTGTTGCGCACGTAGTCGTCGATTTAATTATTTACGTTGCGCGTCGTCTAATTTATTAACGTTGTCATGAGTTGCCGCACCGAGAGAAACGTTAACAAGCTGGAATTTTGAAATATTTAGGCACCACCCGTGAATTATGGCGGGAAGCAAGCCGGATATCATTAAACTGCAGAATGCACGACTGTCCTGGATGCATTCGGGATATGAGTTTGAAATTCCGACACTCGTGCCGCCCGATAAGAAACTTTGAACGTGGAAAACGCAGCAGGCCAAAGTTTTTCCTCGATATATCGCCATTTATTGTGTTTGTTGGGATGTTCGGATATTAGGATATTTGAACACGTGCCGCGTGGCCATTGCCTCAAGTCATAACACATTATTCGGCCGCTATTAGACGTAAACATCCCCGACGGGCACATCGGAAAATAATCGGCCGAGGGTATCCCGCGCCGTTCTCCCTTGTTCGAAGCTACTGCTTTTGTGCGTGCAGGGCGGAACGTCCGAGCCGGGAAAATCGCCGATGGCTAATAATGCCGGCCGCAAGTCGCGCGCCCCGAAATTGGCAATATGCGAAGGGGGCGTGGGCGTCAAAACGTGAAATCGAATTTATTTACCTACGCATTTGGCCATGCATAATTTACAATGCAGAACAATCGAGTGTTCTCGGACGGACCCGCCCCGCGCCTCGAAATTGCGTCTAGGCCGTTGGGGGCGGAATAATCTCGGCAGATATTTTCTAGGAAATTGTTTCTCGGCCCGCCCGCTCGTGATTTTTTGCGCGACAATAAAATCGCGAGCAACATATGCAAAACATTTCGCGAGCGGCGCTTAAAATAAATTGCTCCGAGGGCGTTGCAGCGGGCGCAGTTACTTGTCACGCGAAAATTCTTATTTATATCGCGCGGGGAAAATAAAAACATTTTCTCCGCGCAGGCGACGCGTTGCGATAAGTAGAAGGTGGGAATTGTGTCGAGCGCGGAGGGGAAGAAGTGGAACAATATGTGAAGCGCTCCATAAAATTGCCAATAAATACGAAATGAATTATTGATGATTGCGAGGGGGTTTACGTCACGGCTATAGTTGCTATGCATTGATTCCGCTTTTTGCATCAACGAAAATTTTGCGCGCAGAAGATTCTAAACGGCGCGTGCTTGTGTGCTCGCATGCGAACGATCAGAGGGTTGTTTTTATAGTTTTCAATATTCGCGCGCCCTCGAAACGTCGATGCGCGTCCCGTGCGCGGATCTCCGACGTGCGCGCACTGTTTCGGTCTCGTCTTCGCCGTCGTAAAAACTGATTTTATTTCTTTTATTTGCCTAACTTCCCTCGGCGGGGCAGGGAGGCGCGCTGTCGAGCCGACGACGATAGGCTGCCACCGAAAGAGGACGCCGACGCGACGCACAGAGTGCAATAAGACGCGGCGGAATAAAAAATAAACAATCGCGCGGCGCGCGCTAGAATGCACCTGATGCCGGCGGCGAATTACCGCGAGGAACATTTTGAAGGATAAACAAAACCGATAACGTCATATTGCAAAATGTTGCGAAAGCTGCAGAAACATTCTGGGCGCAGGCTGGAAATTGTAGCTACTTATTAGGTACCTAGTATTGAGGGGTTGGGGTAGTGAAGGGACGGAGGGATGAGGGAAGGAGGCGGAGATATCCTTCGAGGAAGGAAGTGGCAGGAATGCAACTCCGAGATGGTTTATCTCGTGCGTCTAACGATCTAACGACGAAACGATGGTTTAATGGGCAAATGGGAAAATCGGGAAGATCGAAGGATCTAGTCAGGCTTAAGGCATCCGTTCTGCCACGGTCGCGGAATCAGGATGTACGGGTTATAGATTATAGGTAACAAGCGCTAGCATACAGGGTGATGCGTGGTCAATAAATAAACGCACTAAAATGAAATTTGGTTTTTCGATAAACAAACATTCGTTTTTGTGTTTCTTTGGTTTGTCAAGGCGAAAGCAAAAACAATTCATACTTGGAAATGTATCTATGCGATCACTCAGTATATTAGGGTGTTCGAATCAACCACCCATTGCTTTGGCATTAGTTCCAGCTCCCGATGTGGTCGCGATATCGTGTCGACACCCTCGGCTTCCAACTGTTCTAGTCCTGATGGATTTATTAGCGTTTTGCGCAGCGGGCGATCGGCACGCACTTCAATGCAACGTTTTCCGCATTTCCACAATTCATTTGCCCATTTTGCATCCGGGTTTTCCGCATGGAAAAATTATTTTGTGCTTGCTGTTTTTAATTATCGTTACAGTCAAATCCGCGCATGTTTCGCGCTTATCTAACGCACATCTGGAAAATTTATAGCGCGTCGACACAAATTTATCGTGCTTCGCATCACATCAACATGTGTTTTGTGCTTTCCTTTGTTTTACTACCCTGTTTAGCGTCGTGCGACGCTAAACAGGAAATTCTCATGCGCGAAATGTCGTCGGGAAGTTAAACAACCTCAGTTAGAATTCAATTACGCCGAAAGCAAGTCGTAAAAATAAGTTCACGACGTGATTCTGCGCGTGCTAATTATATCTCGCAAATTTGGGCATATTGGGAAAGAGGAATAATTGATTCTGGCGATTTTGATTGGATTTAAATATTTCTAGAGGGCGACGCTCGTGCATAAATTGCTCGTGGGTAGTACAAACACGCGGCCGGGGGTGTGCGAAAGGGTCGCGAATGCGTGATGCACGATGCGGCGCGCATCCGCCCCTAATTTAATGGGCTCGAATTAACTCCGATTAGGCATATAACTGTCAATCAATTTGAGCGCCCGCGAGCACCGGCCATTTTCACAGATGTGCTTATTCAGCCTCTAATAAAACCCTTAATCATATCACCCGGCGGCGACGAGCTCCGGCTGACAGACAAAACCGAAACCGAACTAGTCGCTGGACCAATGCCATCGGAGGTATTTCCCGACGCGAAATGGCACGCCTTGGTGGGAAAACGATACGGTTTACGTTCACCTATTAATCATGGGCGTTAAATTTTGACGCGCAATAGTATAGGGACATGTGCGTCCGGCGCCTTCGCCATTCGACGGGTCGCTAGGTGACGGGCAAACAAACCAGGCTGGCGGTGGTGCCGGTGGTGCGGGAATCGACGAGTCAATCATTTTGTCATTGTCAGCCAACGATGCCCGGATTAACTCGTAACTTGTTCACTCGCAACGAGTAAATGAAATAACGAAATCGTGTCTGGAGCTGAGCAAGTAAAATGGTCACGAAAGAATAAAATTGTCGAAAACTTTATTTCGTTCCAGTTTTGGTTCTTGTCCTGGCCCTGGTTTATTATGAATTTCCCTCGTAAAAACTTGCGTTAAAATGGCGAGTTTAAGCCGAGAGGAAATTATTTCGATTTATAGTCGGAAATGCGGCGATAAAAGCGTACAATCCGATAAATATGAGCCGACACTTTAATTCCTGGCTTTGCGCAACGAATAAATTGAATTTTCGCGCCGTCCACATAGTTTTGACTGTTCTGTCAGCGTATGAAGTAAAGTTGCAAATGAATTAAAGATTATGTTGGTCATCAGGTAAGAAATTATATCGTTGTCGATAAAATGTTTTTGTGGGCGACCTAAACGTTAGAAAGTAATATGGCGGGCGCGCCGGGTTTTATCCGCATTGATTTACGATGAATTTGCACACACGGAGCGGCTTTAAGGAGGCAATTCGATACCGTGCAAACAGTAAACAAATGAAGCGTTAAATTTTACAACTTTTAGTTTACGACCACGGCCGTGACGCCAAGGGTTTGCGAAGCCGATGCAGGGCCATATTGCAGCCGAACTGGGCTACAAGTTACGATTTTGCATTCAGCGCGTCTACCAGCAATTCGGTCCACATTGTTCGAATCGCATTGTTTGAATCAGTTTAAAGCCAATTACATTTTATTTGATTTTTTTGCGTTTCGGTGCCACTTATTGTTAATGGCGAAGCATTCTCCCGCTTATCGATTTGTATTGAAAAGGAAATTTTGCATCCCGTGCAGTTTTTTTTTATTGCGCCGGTTTTCCTTTGTATTTTACGTCAAAACTCCAAGGAGTTGCGGTGGATGTCGACGCCGATGCGGATGCGGCTGTCGGTCGCTTCCAATTTTGCTTTATGCATAAAAAGCGCTGATTTGCAAGATCGATTTCGTTCGGCGCCCGCGTGTATTTCATCAATACCGCCGCTTCTCGGTTTCGTAGGTAGGAGAGCGGTGAGCGTCGAGGAAATTGGGTTTGCGCCCGAGCGGCGGCGCGCCGCGCGCGCGGCCGTTTGCTCGTTTGGCGAATGTTTGCGAAGATGGAAAGATTCTATAAGGACGATAAGCAGAACTGCGACCCGGGAGGCTCGCCAGAAATATGAGATGCGTGCGAAATCAATTTTTATACGAGGGGGTCGGTTCTCCTTCTTATGTCCAAACACAACCGAACAATGTCCACAAAAAGCTCGTTTCTTTAATTGTGCTTCTTGTCCGCAGGTGAAAGTAATGTTGAGAGTCTCGACGCCGACCGGACACCAGGACGTGGCGTCGATGGGAGCCAACAGTTTCTTCAATTTGGACAAGCGAAAGAAACAAGTGACACTAATCGATCCATCGACGTGTTCCGGCACTTCCGCGCCGGAAGACCGACGAGTGGGCGTTGCGGCTCCGAAGATGTTCGCATTCGACGCGATGTTCTCGCAGGATGACTCCCAGGTAATTGCGCCGATCGCCGATTGATTTGGGAGCGCTCCCTTTTCGCGCGTTTTTCGCCGCCGCCCGGACGGTGATCATTCGTCGAACGGTCGCATGCGGATTCCGACGATTTCAATTCAACTGAAACGCGAAACAATGGGGCGGGCGCTCCGCGCGTCGCAATTTAAATTTCATTAGTCAGGGATTTAATTGAGTAACGCTTAGTTGGATTGAGTTGACCGGGGTCCGGCCGGGGATGTTCCCCAGCCGACAACAAGGCAAACGAGCGTTAACTAGCGCGCAGAGAGACCGGCGCCGGCGATACATTTGATTCGGACGGACAATTTGATGCGGCGGGAAGAAGAGACGCTTTTAACGAGCTTTTCAACGCCCTACTTTATTATCGCGCGTTGATTAACAGGTCTTTTTGGTAGGGAACGTTTCAGCAAACGCTCGGAACCATTAGTTTTTGTTTTATGGCGTTTTTCTCTTTGTTTTATTGAATTTAAAACTTTTCGGCGATTTTCATCAGTGTTCCCTTGTTTTCGCTTCTGTCTGGTGCTACTAATTCACGTTCACGTGTCCACGTAGCTGGCGCCATTGATTAAAGTAAACTCCCAAAACAAACAGAGCAAGCTTGCCCAGCGCCTCCACCATCCGCCAACTGACTCGCTCACTTATTCATAACCGGTGCAGACAGACGTTAAACAATTTTTTCTGGCTGTATTTTCGAATGAAATTTTCTAATCGCGCATGCTCGTTTGCCAGCTTCTCCGGCGCTTTCTGCGGAGAAAAAAGGAGGAAAAACAAGAGGGAACGTTCTTTAAAAAGATTGAACACGACTTTTACATTTGTGCGTCGTTGCGCGTCGCCCCTTTCTTATTTCGATGGCACTTTGATTGGTGCGGCGATATATAGCCGAGGGTTTTCTCCGTTCTGTAAAATATCGCCCCGATGAACGTTTCTATTCGGAAAAAAAGCGGCGGAGAACTTGCTGCGGGCGCAAACAAATTTAAACTGCTCGCATCCTCGGGGTCACGATTTAAAACGTCCTCTTGTTTCGAACGTTCTAATTTTACGCCCTTGTTGGTTAGCAAGCAAATCGATCCTTTACGTTTCGTCGATTTCGCCGCGTGCCCCGAAGACGTCAGACGCGCCTGATTATTTTCCATGCGCCCGACGCGTAAAATGTAAAACGCTCCATAAAAACTGACGCGTGTTGTTGTAAAAAAAAAGAGCCGGCACGACGCTAGGCTTGACGAGGAGGCGACGCGTCGCGCGTAAAAAATAATCTTTAATATTGCAGCCGCTTGCCGGCGCTATGCATAAAACGCTCCCGCCTCGAGGAGCAAAACGAGCGAACGCCAATAAACACTTATCAGAAAACGAGGCGGGCGGCGGCGAGGAGAGACGCGCGCGGCGCGCGTCGAAGCGTCTTACGCGCGCGCCGGCAGATCGGAGGCGGTCGCGGGGCGGCTGTTTTATGTAGGTCGATCCCGTCCGTCCGCGTGCTGACGAGTCTCCGATAATAAACCTCCGTGTCATTAGATCAAATGCCTTTCGACCCGGGCGCCCCCGGTACAGATGGTCTTTATTATCGCCTTCTACTCTGCGCTTCCTGCTTCCTTCCTGCCGTGCCGCGCGCGCAAGAAACGCGTCGGTTTCGATCGCGGCTGATTTATGAACAGCGCGGCACGCTCTGCGGCGAAATGCGAGGAAACTCGAACGGAATCGTCGACGTGCCGACGAAATTTGCGAAACGACGCCGAATTATTCGGATTACGAACGTGTTCATCGGCGAATTAAGAAGTTTAACTCTTCCGGATCCCTGCGGGGAACACATTTAATCCTTGAAATACAAGAGCAGTGCGGAAATTTATTTTTAAAATTATTTTTTGTTTGGCGTGCCCGGCGCCTCCACGCTATGTAGCGCGTGAAAAAGAGTTAACGCATTTTTTAAACGCGTGTTTTTCCATTCCAGACTGAAGTGTGTTCGAGCGCCCTCACCGACGTCATCCACGCAGTCATCAACGGAACGGACGGATGTCTTTTTTGCTTCGGCCACGCCGGTCTCGGTGAGTGAAAAACGCAACGATTTTTATTAGATTTCAGCGCGGCGAGCGAGGAGATTTATGACCGGCGTGTGCATTTCGCCGATATTTACTGCATATTGCAGCTCGACGCGCGGCTAACTGAGTTCTCATAAAACTGTGCGCACCTCGCCCGTCACCTTCGACGTTTAGTATACGATCGCGTAAAGCCGTGAGTTAAAATTCATAAAACGCGCCGAACGCGTAAAAATATTCGCGCGCCGCCACCGGGCGCGCTGCACCTCATAAGTACGCGACTAAATCTTAATTCAAATCTTTATTGCCGAATTATCATTGCGCCATTAATCTTAATTGAACGCACGTCGCGGAGGGCCATCGCGACGGACGTAAATGGATGAAAATGTATAAAATAGTTAACGAGCAAAACGCAGAGTGCTCGGAGCCATTTAAACGTTTACGCCGCTTTAAAGAGTTTTATCGGTTTTCATTTTTCATACCTTTATTATTATGCGCATCGGGGACATTACTGTTTTATGTCAACGCGAACATCATACTCGCACTTAAAATATTCATCATCGAAACGCACGCAAAAAAATGTTTTCGGCTAAATTTATATTTAAAAGCGGATTTGCGCACTTTATCCGGATTTCTTTAAACATATTGCGCCCACGAGCATATTTCCCACTTACCCCTTGCCATTTCCACTCGGCGCGAGGACCCCGAACCCCCTGACATGCATCGCTGCTGACACTTTCTCTTTCTTCGCCTCGCGGCGAGCTGTCGTCTTCTTTGCTCTCGGCGAGGGCGAAAATGTCGTCCGGGTTTTGCGCCGGGATGCATTTCTGTCTGTAAATAGGAGCTCGCGGATGCATTTACATCGCCGAGCTGCTGCGGTGAGGGTTTTCCACATTTTCGCGCACGTTCGCCGTTTGCATCTAAATGGGTTATTATGCGAGGAGTGCGCCTCCTCCGGCCTGCGCTTTCCTTGAGCGAGGACGCGCGGCGGGCCCTCCCGCAACCGCCGACAGTATCTCATTCTTTCCCCGGGGTTGCATCTTCGTATTTATTCGCACATCTCTTCGGGAGGACGGGGTGGCCTTGTCCTTGTTCTCGAAAACGTTGAATCTTGAATGAACGCAATTTAAACGTTTTAAGCGTTCCAAATCTGTTTTACGGCGGGATTTTAAGCGTAGTCGAAAGGGGCGTGTTCCTGGAGGGTGGGGGTCAACTGCGCGTGAAAATATAAATAAATAGTAATGCAGCAAGAAATGTTTTATGTTTATTACGAGATTATTTGCGCAAATAAAGAGTAATGGAACTTCGGAATGAAATTTTTCTCTTTTCGGAGGTTCGAGTCAATATAACTTTTGTTTAATCAGATTTCGCGTCGGTTTTCAGATAATTTGATTGAATTCTGTTTGGTTTAAATCTGGTATTTGACGAGTGCCAGCCCTCGTTGGAAACATTTTTTTTCTCTCGTGCGTTCGGGTTGACGCGGCCGTAAATCGAAAACGTGAAAACCAAAAACCGAAAAGCCCGGCGCATTCATTCGCGCATTACGCGAACGTAGACGTCGTATTTCACCATGCCCGTTTTATAAATTTCCAAAGAGTCGCCGGCACGCATTGCCATCATCTATTCTCCATTCGAAGCGCGGCGATATGCAAGCGAGACCGAGCGCCGACACGTTTGATTCGCGTTTCGCGAGTTTCGACTTTCGCTATCGCTCCCCGGGGTGGCATTGGACGCGACGCGACGCGGCGCTAAATTATTTACCGTCGGCTCGACGGCGGCGCGATCATTAATTAACTTTATTGGGATTGAATGGTGGCCGACGATGAATCGCGCAGCGACTGCGGCGAGTCGTCCGCAGGATCGACTACGTGATGCGGCGGACTGCGACTCGGACAAAAAGTTGATTTAATGTCGGCGATAATTACGCCCGGGCATTTTAAGCTAATTGAGATTTTAATTGTAATCGATCCCCCGGGTAGATATTTATCAATTCCGCCGATTTTCCCCACGCAAATTGTGACATTCGCTAGGCTAATTTACAAATCAAATGTTCGACAAATTTTCCACCGAAAGCTACCAATCGGCGCGCTTCGAGTGGAAATTCAGAAGAGAATAGTCATAAATTGAAGCAAATTGAAGTAAATTGTTCACTTTGCACCAGTTTAATGGCCCGAAGGGTAATAACTTGGCACAATGGTTAGTTTTAAACGTTTTAAAGCATTTTAAACTTTCCGCCGCCCCTTGCGCCCCCTTCTTACCCCCCCAGTTTTTATAACATAACGAGCCCGACTTGAAAAATCGGTAATCCGGTTATAAAACTGAGCACATTGGGACTGTAAACTTTTTTCGGCGTTAATTTGCCCTCCCCGCGCCCTCATTTTATCGGTTTTGGCGTTTCGATTGAAGCCGACTTCCGCGGCGTTCTCTTTTTTCAGATTTAGGCTTTTAAGTGGCGGCGCAATGAAAACCTGTACACGTGAAGCGGAGGGCGTAGTTATCTAGTCACCCTGGCGATGGCGGCTGGCGGATTATGGGGGCGGCTTATCGCCGCGGCTGAAAAATTGCGAAACTCGCGCGTGCACGTCGCCGTTGTAAATTCGCGTCGAGCCTATTTCGTATGCGCGTTCAATACTTTATAGGAAATTTCGTCGTGAATACGAACACACAATGTCGACGAAAAACAAAATTTCGTGGAAAACTTTTCTCGCTGCACGTGCGAGGCGACGCTGGCACGTGTAAGGAAAGCTCATTATTAGCGAGTCGAACGTGTTTTTATGAAATTAGTCGGAGGTTGACTCGAGGTATTTAATTTAATATTTAACTCATCTTTGCATGTTTCAATTAGCACTCTCAAAGAGACTGACATTGAGAATGAAACCGTATTCTTCCCTTAAAACATATCGACGTAGGAGGAACGCGGAGCGCTCGCAAAGAAGACGAATTCGAAGCGACGGATTTGATATTAATCTCGGGGCGGATTGTTCGCTGCCGGCGGCGCGGCGGCAGCGGCGACGGTGCTCTTTGTGCGACGATGGAAAATTGTTTACTTACTTCATTAGTCTTGCGTGCGCCCGTATTAAAGCGCAGCGCCGTAAATTTCCTTGATTAAAACCCCTTCTGGCTCGTCATAACCGACGTCGTCGCTCGTTAAGCTCCAGCGCCGGCTTGGGCCCAACCTGCACCACCCAGAACGCTATTTAATTATTAATTTACAAATTGCGCCTGTATTGAACCCGCGATTATCTCAAGTGCTCGCATAAACAATAATTAGGACTGTGATTTTCATCAGAACCGAAGTTTTCGTCTGTAATTTTTAGATGTTCTTCGTAATCGATTGTTATTGGCGTTAACGGCGTTTTGTTGTTTTGCAGGAAAGTCCTACACGATGCTGGGGACGCCAGAGAACGCCAACACATTGGGAATCATACCGTGCGCAATATCCTGGCTGTTTCGCGGCATCAACGAGCAGAAGCAGAAGACCGGGGCGAGATTTTCGGTGCGCGTGTCGGCCGTCGAAGTTTGCGGCCCGACGAATCAGCTGCGGGACCTGCTCGCCGGACATTCTAATGGTGAGTCGCGTTTTTGCCCGCTTCCGCAAGCGGGGGCGGTTTGCGCGGCGACAGGGTTCGCCACTCGGCCGGAATTTATCAATGTTTTTGTCGCATTTCCTGATGTCGATGATAAAAAGCGCGCCGAACTTTCGGAGACTAATAAATCCTAATTCCGACCTCGCGATAATTCATTGCGAAGCATTTCGAAGCAGCCGGCAAACAAAACGACTTCGGCTAATTCATTTATCCACCGAGCGAGACAAATCGTTTGGTTTCTAGCGGAGCCGGCGAGCGACGACCAATAAGACCTCGAAACTCGCTGGGGCCGATGATATATCTGCATTAAATCGTAATTACTCTAATGTCCTAATGTCTATATGCATATTAAGTCAAAGTCTAATAAATTCCCGGATTAGACTTTCTGCGCGCACCTATATCCGCGCGCGCAGGCACCGCGCGCGTGTTTGTCATGTAAATATGAAATTTATTAGTTTTCATTAATCTACGTACGTACCGCACGAATCGTCGGGAGCAATGCGTTATCGACGCCCGGTTTATTCCATCCGCATTAGGTTTATTACCATCGGTAGACGGCGCCTTCGTTAAACTTCGTTTCCCGCGCGTCGCATGCGTGCAGATCGAGATTTCACTTAATTACAAAACTGAAAACTTGACAAATCTATTTAATCGTTCGCGGCACCCTCGAAATAAGACGTCGAGGGGCCGAGACTCGAGGCAAAAAAAAAATCCACACGTTATTACGTTTTGAATAAATAATGTGTAATGTTGAGCGGAGCGCGAAATCCGTCGTCCTGTGCGCCAACGCTACGGCCAGAAGGGTCTTTGACTTTGATGGATGAAAACCCTACGTCGAACTGAAGTCTCATTGATCATATTTTACCTTTTGTTTTCTTCCCGCGCTCCGTTTCTCCTTGTTTCACGTGCGTTCTCGCACTTCGCTTTGAATATGACGCTTCGGCGGTAATAAAAATGTAAGCGCACCGTACGGGAAGCAAGGAGTTTTAATTTAGGCCCAGCTCGCGGATCTAAGCAGGCATAACTCGTAACTAGCTCGTAACTCGGCATGAATAAAGCATTCGAGTCGCGCCGACGCTCGCTGGAAATCAAGGAAACGCCGGAATGCTAGAATGTTATTAATATCAGGGCGGCGCGCAGCACGTTCGTCGTCTTGGCTTCTTATCGAATTTGCAAGTTGGTGGAAGCGCGCGGCAAGCGCTCGATGTAATAAAACACATCTGCCGCAAAACGACATCCACTTTTATTACGATTCCCCGCAATCCCCTTGCGTGGAAACACCTGGTCGGGACGCGCATCGCCGAATGGCAAACTATCGCAATGCTGAAGCTTTAATTTCGAAAGAATAAACTTCCGACATGCAGTTTCTACACTTATTGCAGTTGTAACAATCGTGGCATGTCTTTGATCTTGATTACATCTTCAATGTTTCGCTTGTCGTGCAACAATGCGGGTAATATTAATTAAAGTTTTAAATGAAGTGTAATTTAAGTTGCGAGTTTCTTACTCTTTCTTTTCGTACGGATAATTTGCGAAGAAGTTTTTTTTTTGTTCTTCTGTGAAATGTAGAAGATTGCTCATTTGTATTTATTATTCAATTTTAGATTCGGAGCAATCCCCAGGAGTGTATCTGCGAGACGACCCGCTCTTTGGCAACCAGCCGCCGCATTGCGAGCTGCGAGTGCCTACGGCGGAAAAGGCGGCGCACTACTTGGACGCGGCGGTCGAATGCCGCTCCCCGCGTCGCGAAGACGCGCCGCGCGATTCTCACCTGCTCTTCACGCTGCACGTCTACCAGTACTCGGTGGCGGGCAAAGGAGGCGGTAAGTCCCAGCAGCATTTGCACCCCAGTCACACGAACACGCACGCACACGCTCCTCGTCCCCGAGTGATATCTTCATCTCATCGTAATTGGTGCGAAATTTTAAATTTATGTTAATTGGATTTCTTATCTTCCTTTTCGTGCCGAAAAAAGACGCTTCCCGTTTAGGCGACCGTGTATAATGCCTCATTCTTCTATTAGGGGTTGATCGTGCGTCCTTATCCCACTTCCACCGTGCTTTCTGGGAGTCTCGCAGTAGATGATATTTGAAAAATTTGTTTCAGTTGCCGGAGGCCGAAGTCGTCTGCACTTGATCGACCTGGGAAATTCGGAGCGAGGCAAGGCCAGCGGTGGAATCCCGCTCTCCGGATTGGGGAACATCTTGCTGGCGATATTCAACGGCCAAAAGCATCTGCCTTACAAGGAGCACAAGCTCACGCATTTACTCAAAGACTGTCTGAGTTCGTTGACTTGTCACGCGGCGATGATCGCCCACGTGTCGCCCTATGCGCAGAACTACAACGACACGTTGACCACTGTCCAGTTGGCGTCCAGGATCCATCGCATGAGGCGACGAAGGATTAAGTTCGTTAATGCCGGTACGGGTAATGGATCCGGGGGTAGTTCGGGCGAGGAAGCTACTAGAACGACTGGAACTGGAACAAGCTCAGAGCCTGATCCATCTAGTAGTGACCTCTCTGCCGACACTGTTATATATGTGGGTCCTGCCGACGACGCCACAGATGGCGAACACCCGCCTGTGTACATACCGAGTCTGAACTCTGGGGACAACAGGTGTGCGATGAGTAAAGCTCTGAGAGGCTCGTCTGCCGAGCATCGGCCGAAAACCAAAGAAGAAAGGACTCCTACGCACAGGCCCAGCGTAAAGGCAGCTTGTCAGAACAGCTCCCAAAGTGCAAAGACTTCTCCGGCTCACACTAACAATACACCCAAGGCGTCGCCCGCCCGTCAGACCAGCAAAAAACAACCGTCCGAAGCCGGCAAACATCAAACAAATGGGGCGAGTGATGAGCAATGGATAGACGGTCCGAGGATATCCAAATCGAAAGTGGCCGAAGCGAGACATTTTATGAAGGAACAGCAGCACGTCAAGAAGCGCGAGACTTGGATTGATGGGCCCATGCAAGCAGAACCTGCGCAAGGGTACGGATACATGGATAGTCACAAGAAAAATATGATTCGCAAATGGGTCGAGCATCAAACATCGCAAATTGCACAGAAAGGCAAGCCGGATAAGGCAGAGAAGACGACGAGTCGGACGAAGGAATTGACGCAGTTCAAAACCTTCGACGACAGAGATGAAATTGTTAAGCCGCCCCTAGATACCACAAAGAAACACGAGATCGTCGAGGAGAGCGTTATTCGCACTGGACTTAAATTGTCAAAGACAGGTGCTGGAATAATACCCGAGTGCAAAACACCGGAGGAGATGAAAGATGACGAGGAAGACGAGGAGGAACCGGAAATTCCGCCTGCGCTTCCGCTGATCAAACCGCTGAGTTCCCGAGAAGTGAGTTTAGAAAGCCTCGATCAACTTCTAAAAGAACGACAGATTTACAACGCGGAATATAACAATCTGCAGCAGCAAAACTACGAAGAACAAAACGGTTGTCAAAACGACAGCGAGGAAGAGGAAGACGAGGACGAGGTTCTTGAAATAATTGAAGTGGAAGAGCCTTTGGAACCTGTACCAATGCAAGACTGCTGTTTACAAGTAACAGAGGAAGATATTGCGTACTGTATGGGCTTTTCGGAGAACCCACTTCCGGAAGTCGACCAAGAGAATCCACTGGACCATCCCTTAAGGATACTTAGTCAAGAAAATCTTACAGTTGTAAGCACATTCACTGACTCTATGTCGGTTTATACTGATTTGGAACGGATACTACCACGTCACAAATACGATCATAAGTATGGTTTCTATCACGATGACTATGAAGATCCCGATAATCCCAAATACGACGAGCAATCGCAGAAAAAGTTCGAACAACTGGCCCGCTTACATGAGTTGTACTCCAATCGTTTGGCGAAAGCCAACGTAGCCAATTCAGAAACCTTCCAGAAGCAGCAAAGACACAAAATGTCACGCTGTGAGTCCCTCACCCTAACAGATATGCTCTACGGCGTAACAGGAGTTCACAACGGTATCAACGATAACGGCAGCATTTACAGCGAACCTGCCTATATCCCTGACGAAGAAAAATTCTGCCACAACTGTCAAGTGAGCATTGCTCGTCCTGCAACCTCTCAGAATTGGTATATGGACCCGCACATCTCAGCCAGCACAACGGAATTATCAAAAAACGATGGGACGCGACCCATCAGCGGTCGCTTTCAAAGATATTGCCACAAAACGAACCACAAGGAAATGAACCTTGCGTATTTAAGACATCCCGATGGCGCTTCTAATCCGAACCTACAGGAAGGACTAGAACGAACCACGAACACCATGCAAATGCCTCCACCCATCACCAAGGAACCCAACTTCACCCTGCCTTTGCCGAGCACCACTGAGCTCAGGATTTTAAATATGGACACCGGCTTGACTGGGATTAAGATCAAAGCTGAGGGCTATGACAGTGGGCACGATTCCACACCTCGCACATCAAAGCACAGTCCGGCCGCAATTTCCCGCAAAGCCGAAAGCGGATATGACAGCGTGATTAGGGACAGTGAGAGCTCCAGCATCGACTCCGATACGAGTCGCGCCTCCCATCGGAATCGCAAGTGCAAGCACAAACATGAAAAGTCCTTCTGCTCGTGGTTCCTGAATCCGTTCACTTGTAAATACATCGAGGAGCCGCCCGAGACTCATTTTTAACCCAGATTTTAATCCTGCTGATCCAACCAGGGATCAGGGCACGTCCAGCAAGTGTTTCTAGCCTCAACAGTCGCCGGAACCAGTCCATATTACAATAATATAACTTCCAGGTTTTTTTGTAAAATGTACTCGTATCAGCCTCAGGAACATCCAATCACATTCATCGAATCGGCCACACACTTTTATCATATCAAATCGATACACAGGGTTGATTAGGCATATTGTAAAAGCGGCATGTAGATTTTATACGCGATGAGAACCAACCGTAGCATGGTAACGAATGTCTAAAGCAGAGAATGAACACATCTCGACCAGTCTTATAACTTGTACATTTGTATATATCTTGGAAAGATACCCACCTCGATTTTTTTACGAAAAGACGAACGCTTTTCAATCATTTGTACACGATCTAAACTAAACGTATAATTGAAACATGTTTATATGACGTAGAGAAAACCCGCTGACGTATATGTAACATAACATACTCAATATCCTACCGGGATCAATGTTGCATTGTACTTTGAACATTCTGCATTGTTGTAACGAAAGAACGAAACGATATTCTTGCCAAACTTTTTTAAACGATACCAAGACTGCTTGTCAATTTTTTGATGATCTCATTATCGATATCGCGATATCCTATTGTATATTCCTTGAATCGAAATTGATTCCCGATGATGATTTCTTCTTGGTTGCGAGCACTTGGCTGCTCAGCATCTGTCCGCGCACGATCATCGACGAATTGCATTTATCTCACTTGATATTAAAACGATGAGAATATGAATATATTATATACTATTATGTATAAGAGATTTTCTTTGTGATAAAAAAATGGTTTATTACTATTCATAAACTGCCTATATTGTATGTTAGAATATTTGTTCATAACTTATGAATTATTAAAACGGTGGGGATGAGAGAGCGAAGAGATTGACATGAAATCGAAGGAAAGAGAACCATGATAATCATGTAATTAGTGTATATTTAATGTATTTATTTCAATTTTATACTGTTATCGAAACGCAATCGTTTTTCTTTTTGTAACATAGCTGTTAGAGGATGATCTATTATCTATAATTGCAAGTTGTATTTGGTTCTTTTTTGACTAAAAACAATCATTAAGTAAAGATCGTGTGTTTTAGTAATATTCCATTCTTTCCTGATTAAATAATAGCGATTGAGCCAAGAATGCTGGGACGATGCTAGTAAAGTGTGTTTTGGAGGTAAAAATATCTCTTATCGGCGAGAGGCAGTAAATTTAATTTTCCCCTTCTTTTGTGCTATACCGCTTAATACTTTCAGTTTTTCTTCGAAGTACGAAGTCAACATTTTTAATGCATATTTCCGTTCCGCCTGGTTTTTTTTTCCATAGTAGCGGTTGTCTCTTATAATTAGCAGCATCTCAACGCCGTATTTCAGAATATGCTTTCAATTTCGTTATATTATGATAACTGATATGACATATTAGAGTATATAATGTATGGTATACTCTCTGATATTATCAAAAGAATGAAATAAATTTGAAAGCAGCAAAAGAAGGAAGAAGTGAAGGTAAAATAAAATGTAATTTTATTTATGAAAAGAAACGCTTCCATTTAACGCACATATTTACAATGAAATAACACATTAATTAAGAAGATTGATCATTATTGAATGTGTCATAGCAGGCCTAATAGGTTTGTAAGAAACAAACCAAAAATTATCAAGCCGTCAAAACACTTCGATGTTTCAATTTGGATTCCAAATTATAGGGCATTAACTACCATCAAAACTAGTCTTAAAAACATAATTGAAGATTACCATAATTCTGTTGAAAATACAACGTTCAAAAACATAAGTTGGTTAATTTAAAAACACTGCCCAGATGGTTCGCAAGAAAACTAATTACACATCACGATCGCTCTGTTGGACACATGTTCTTCGCCAAATCGTACAAACATACTCCTGGACCCTCCTTCTTCCTTCACAGGCGTGACCATTTATCTCTTAATGCCTTTTCGCCGTCGGCATAAATTACTTGTTGTGCCCGCACATGCTGTCGGTGCGATTCATTGAATTCAATGAAACGAACCGATGTCACGGAGCTCCCCGATGCAAGTGTCCAACTGGTGCACAAAACGCGCCGCCGGCGGTAGTAGGAAGCCACCAGAATATCTCAGGGCGGGTATAAAAACCTCTGGCGACCCAAGCCAACCCGCGATTCAATAAGCACTCGCGTATAAATAAACAACGCTCGCGATACGGCGCGAGCCACACGATGAACTGTGAACTTATTTGACCAACGATAAGTCACCAACCGAGCGCGATCATTCGGCGCGCTCCGCGGTAGCTTCTTACTCAGTAACCGCACTCCTCCGAGCACGTAGGCGTTATTCACGAAGCGAGTGGTTTCCGATAACAAGGTGCAAATGCACACCTCGGCGTGGTGCTTCCTGGTAGTGTGCGCGGGATTGGCGACCGCCATCCCACGCCAACATCTTCTCGACGTCAAACTTAGCAAGAGTCTTCCACGCGGGGACGATGTCTCATCTACGGAGATCAATCTCAAGATTCCCATCGTGTTCTACGGAACCTCTTATCATTCGCTTTACGTAAGTGCCATAAATCTACGTTCATTCCACGATGCACGAAAACGCACCGACTAGAAGCAGGAAGTCATCGAGCAAACTTCGACTCGGTGCATTCGATAAACAATGAAGAATAATAACTTGTGTTAAAAGGTCACGCTCTATTTTAAACAAACGCCAGCTTTCAAGCAGGTTATTGATCCTCAAATAGACATCATCAATCAATCCGAATGAATAGTTTATTGACATTTGCATTACAAAACTATTTTTGTGGGGCAATATAGTTGTCTCCATTGTATGTGTATTTGAGACGCACAAAACTTGATCGAAACGCTAAATCTGAGATGTTCCGCTTACAGATAAACTCTAATGGATTGATTTCTTTCAATACGGATATACCAGTCTTCTTCAACATTGAATTCCCGCTCGATTTCCCAATCATAGCACCTCTGTATTCCAACATTGATACTACTGGGAGCGGAGACATCTACTACTTCGAAACTGCGGATCGAAATTATCTCAGCAGAGCCGATATTACTATCGGAGACGCCTTTCCGAATTCGGACTTTCAAACCAAGAGCGTCTTCGTTGTGAGCTGGCTAGATGTCGGATACCATCGCAACCGAACAGATAAACTGAACACCTTCCAAGTGGCTATCTACTCGGACGGGCACGACTCTTACGTCGAGTTCCTCTATGTTGATAACGGCATTCAATGGATACAAAGCATGGAGGAGCCTGGGGCCAGGCCTGATGCCAGGGCCCAAGCTGGTTTCACTTCCATGGACGGTCGCTTCTATAGCCTCCCCGGTTCCGGGTCAGATCAAGTGTTCTACTTGGACAAGAGATCTAACATGAATCTACCTGGCCAGTGGTTGTTTAGAGTTGGAAATATCGGTGTGGATGGAAGTATTGAAGCGCCGACTGCGCACAATTCGAAATCGGTTGATAATTATCAACCGACTACGTGCGCAACTGCTGAAACCTATTGTCATCTTCAAGCTAAATGTATCGACTATGAAGCTGGCTTCTGCTGTCACTGCAAGAAGGGTTACTATGGCAATGGGAAAACTTGCATTAGAAAAGATGTGCCATTGAGGGTGAATGGTAAAGTCAATTTGAAAATTAACGAGGAAGAAGCTAACAATCTCGATTTACAATCATACGTTGTCATGAACGATTCGCGTGCCTACACCGCCATGTCTAAAATACCACAAACCATCGGTGCTGACATTCAAGCGGTACAAGTAATGGGAGCAACGATTGCGTTCTTGTTTGCTAAGCCTGTCGGAGAATCCCTTAACGGCTTTCAATTAACTGGTGGCGTGTTCAATCACACGGCAACGATTGAATTCCCAAACACCGACCAGAAGGTTACCATCAGACAGAAGTACCTTGGCCTGGATGCCTTCGGACAGTTGAAACTTGAAGCTGATATTACCGGAGAGGTGCCCAATTTGGCGGAAGACGTCCAGGTGTCTATCGAAGAATACCAGGAACAATATACCATTACTTCAACTGGTGTAATTCAGAGTACTTCTTCACACAAATACAGCTACGAACATCTTGGTGAAGAAATCGATGTTCCGTATAAGATTACGCAAAGTTTTATTTACGAGTATTGTCCGGCTAAAACTCGGCCAGTTGGAACGACGTGGAAACTTCGTGTTGGAAAGAATTTCATTGGATATGAAGCCAGGGAGCAAATTGTACGATTTGGGATGAGTGACAAGATTGGCCCACTCGGAGGTATAGTTCCTAGTTTCGTCTATCTTAGTGTTTTATTAAATTGTATTATAAAATGTTCCAGATATTGATCCTTGTGCACAAGGTCGAGAAACGTGTGGTCTTCACAGTTCCTGCGTGGTCGAAGACGACACATTCCACTGCGTCTGCAACCCAGGCTATCAAACCCTCTACGTAAACAATGAAGAAATTTGCGAGGATATCAACGAATGCACATATGGCATACATGATTGTGACTATAACGCTCAATGTATCAACATTGAAGGCGCATTCCAGTGTAACTGCAACCCGGGTTTTGAAGGAAACGGACGCATTTGTGAAAACGCCCGTAGTTGCGAGAACGTCCAATGCAACAACAACGCCGAGTGCATTGAAAACAGCGGCGTTGCAAGGTGTCAATGCCTTCCAGGTTTTCACGGAAATGGGTTCACGTGTATGCCAAGTATTTCGCAAAGCTGTCACATTGCGAACAACTGTTCCCCGTACGGGTTCTGCGCAATTGATCCGGAGAACAATATGTACTCCTGTCATTGTTTACCACAATATGAGGGAAATGGTTATGAATGCAGCCCGAGACCAACTGAACCACCAATTGAAACAGAACCACCGGAAATCGAAGAAGAATCAACTACAATTCCAAGTGATTACGTAGAGGAGCAATGCTTCAATTCGACGTGTTGGTGTCCCAATGGGTATCTCAAGAACGCCATCACTGGCTACTGCTCACCGAAGCCGAACGAATCCAAGGAGGATGCACAACCAGGTGTGTTATCCACTCCCGATGTGGAGTGTTTCAATGAGACTTTGTGTTTCTGTCCGTTCGGTTATAAACTCTCTGATCAATCCTGTATACCCTCACAATTCTTACTAACTATGGGTGTGTCAGGAGTACAGTGTAGGTTTTAATTTAAATCAGATATAATTTTATTCCTTAGGTATTTAATCTGATGTATTAACACTCTGTTCTTGTGAATGTTAAAGATTCCTGCCACACACTCCACGATTGCGACGCCTACGCCAAATGTCTCTTCACCAAAATCGGATACTATAAGTGCGTGTGTAATTCTGGCTTCACTGGAGATGGCTATGCTTGCGAAGAAGTGACCGAAACATGCAGTGAAGATGAGTGCGACATGAACGCAAGCTGTGTGTACGACAAGTTCTTCGACCGACCGGTGTGTAAGTGCAAGGAAGGGTACCAAGGAGATGGAATTACGTGTACCACAGCTCGTAAGTATCTTTTATTTAGAGATGAACTCAATCTGACGGATACTTTATTCAAAGCCCGGTGCCAAATCAACGCCGACTGTTACGACAACGAAGAATGTCGCTTCTCTCCCATGGTTGACGAGTACGATTGCGTTTGTAAAAACGGATACACCAAAGACTCTCAAGCGCATTGCGTGCGAGCGGAAGGTCTCTGCGGAGGAGCGCGTTGCGTCGAGAACGCCGAATGTTTATACGACGATTACGAGAGAGTAAACTATTGTCAATGTAAATATGGATTCGACGGTGACGGCATCACGAGTTGTGTACGCCGACCGGTGACTTGCGACATCGAAAACAACTGTGGACTTCATGCGACATGTCTGTACATCTCCGGAAGTTACCAATGCAAATGCAACGAAGGACACATCGGAAACGGTATTGTGTGCTACGAGGAACAAACCTGCCGAGAGCATCCAAACCTTTGCGACAAGAATGCGCGCTGCATCACCAATGCGCAACGAAAGTTTTCCTGCGAATGTAACCCTGGCTTCGATGGAAATGGTACCGTCTGTTACGAGCGTCTCCGCCACGAAGGGAACTTCTTGGTGGTGAACCAAGGCATTGCTACTCTCAAACTATCTTACGACCCGAATAAAGAGAAGGGTAAACCCATCCACATGAAGTTTACGCAGTTAGCAGTGGGATTAGAAGTGGATTGTCTTGGCGGACGGATTTACTGGACGGACATCACTCAACATGCCATTCGGAGCGTCTCATACAACGGTTCGGAGAAAGAAGACTTCATCACTAGAAATATTGGTTCCCCCGAGGGTTTGGCAATGGACTGGATTTCTAGGAGCTTGTACTGGACAGATTCTATGAAGGACACCATTGAAGTGGCTAATGTGCAGACCAAATTGAGGAAGGTTTTGATTGATACCAATTTGGTGAATCCGAGAGGTATCGCAGTGCATCCGCAGCGTGGTAAGATATTCTGGAGTGACTGGAATAGAGCGGGACCTAAGATAGAATGGGCAAATCAGGATGGTACAGGGAGAGAAATCTTCCTGCAGACGAAAGACTTCGTGGGACTGCCTAACTCGTTGACGGTTGATTACGTGAATGAATTGTTATGTTACGCGGACGCGGGTGTTAAAAAAATCATCTGTGTGGATATTGACAGCAGGCAGCCGCACGTAATTGCTGAGAATTGCAGTTATCCCTTCGGAATTGCCGTTACTTCCGAACACATTTATTGGTCCGATTGGGTCACGTAAGTTTACTCATTTAAAACCATTCTCATATTTAAAAAATACGAATAAACCATTGCTATTTGTTTGTAGGAAGCGAATTGAACGTGTTGACAGAATGTCGCTGAAAAGATTGTCTCCATTGGACGTTCCTCTAGTTGTGCCAGGCAACAAGTTATACGAACTCGTCTCGGTTCCGGACGATTGTCCAAATTTGACCAACGTTTGCTACTACAACCAATGCACAGCAAATCATATTTGTCTCCCTGACGGTAAAAGCAGCCGCAGTTGCCTCTGCGCAGACAAAATAGACTCAAATGAATCGTCGTCAGCTTGCGAGTCTAACAACATATAATGAACTTTATCATACAGTTAAAATGCTTATGTTATTACTTTAAACAATCTCTAATATTAACAGCAGCATAAATTTATACTTACAATTAGGCAATGCAGTTATTTTGATATTATAAAGATTGCACAGAAAATAATTGTCCTTCCACTGCTTTTTCAATATTTATTTATGTAAAAAAAACATACAAAGTTTATGCCAACGTGATAAATAGCAGTACATGATCATTTATTGCAATTTACCTAGTTGATTGCAATGGAACTATAATTTAAAAATGAATAATATAGATTATTTAGTCTTATCACCATCTGAATTCTCTGTTGGTGGTGAACTTTGGGGACTTGCATCGAATGATCCTTTGTGCTTCAGTAGGTAATTTGCCAGGGCAGGTATTGGGTCCTGTGGCCTTTCTTTTGCCAAATAAGATAATCCCTGCAGGAGAATTGGAACCACTGTTTGGTCGAGATACTGTCTTGTGGGCAAGGTGGATAAATCTACTCTGGACTTCTTCATTGTCATTTCTTCACGTTTCATTTCAACCTTATCCATGACTAGACATACAATATTATTATTATAAGTTATCAAAATCACCTAGAAGTGTGATTTTCGTCCTTACCGAATGGAAAAAATTTAAGTTCCTTTCAATGTTTTGATTCGTTGTGAGGTTAGGTTTATGAAAGTCGATCGAAGCCGTCACTTCCTGACCAATTGTTGTCTGTTTAATTGTTTATTTACGATTGTAGCTATGGATACTTCTTAGGCACAGGCGATTGATATAATTATTAACGAGGAGGCGAGCTTTTCAGCGTCCTCCTTTCAGTTTCGCGGATTTCACGGTGTTCAATTGTTTTCACAGCAATGCAACTTGACGAAACTAAAAGTCCGTAGTAGTCCTGGCATTTCAAAAATATTTAAACTTTGTTGTCTTTGCATTTCAGTTTCTTCTATTTATTATAATAATTAACATATATACTAGCAATGTAGTATTTAAAAACAGTGTTATAAAGCAGTTTAATTGTTGTATTAATTTATCGAAATGAAATTCATATGTTAGGTACTTTTGCTTTATAGGTTGTCGCTCTAGTGACATATTGCCGGCCAATCGGCCATCTTCTAACAAACTCCGTTGAATGAATAATGGCATGTTGAGTCAGGATCCTTTACTCTACGATTGAATGTCCACAACGCCGTAAATATTAAGTTAAATCAATAATATATCCATGGACTCGACGCTCGCATAATCCGCAACTACCCATGGGCCAAGAATGAAAGTTACAGTAAAAAGTAAGCCGATTTTATCTCAATTCTTTCAATAAATGTTATTCACTTGCATGGCTCATGTTTGTGACGATTGTTGACATAAACCCGTGTTTTTGTTTCATCTTGAAGACTGGACTGGCGTCGCAACATGGAAATGGGTAGCGAACGACGATAGTTGCGGAATTTGCCGTATGCCATTCGACGCTTGCTGTTCGGAGTGCAAGCTGCCAGGTGACGACTGCCCGTTGGTCTGGGGCCAGTGCTCGCATTGTTTTCACATGCACTGCATTGTAAAGTGGTTGCAGTCGCAGCAAGTCAATCAGCACTGTCCCATGTGCCGACAGGAGTGGAAGTTCAATAACAAATAAATTCCATTACTGAATTATGTAAGTTTCTATTAAATTTTTACACATATGTTTTTTGGAAGGGTATTATTTTATTAACATGTGTCAAACATTACACTTGTAACTATTATGTGGCCCTGTTGGAGTCATCAATTTTTGTGTTGGTTTGTGAGTGGGGATTGCCTGGTAAAAATATTATGTTTGTATGTTATGTTTAAGACGTCAGGCGGCTGTCGACGGGTAGTCGACATCGTCACACGTGTCGTTCCTGATTGCCGCACCTTGGAACTAATTTTTTACATTGTCAGTGCAAATGTTAAACTACGAATGTTAGGCATTTAATTAATTCTTTTAAACACATTAACTGCGATTGTCGACGGGCAATCGACATCGTCCAACCTGTCGTTTATTGATATATTTGTTGCTAGATCCAGGAACGTAATCTAATTTTTAATTTTGCAGTCAACATGTTGAGATTAAACTACGATAGTTAACGCATTAACTGCAATTGTCGACAGGTAGTCGACATCGGCTCGTGTTGGATATATTGGCTGCCGCACCTGGAAATGTAATCCAAAGTTGACTGCAGTTAAATATTACGTATTTAATTGAAAATCGAGACCGTGCAAGTTCTTGCTATATTATTTGTTATTATAATGAAGAACATTGCGTTATTATTCGTAGAAATTATTTCAAAAATTGCATTTCACTTGCTAAATATGCTTTACTTGTGTTTTTTGGCTTGTAAACATCGCCGAAATGACTGCGGGAGGCATCAATCTTATTAGACGTGGTAATTTATTGCCATTATTCATTATTATAATTTCACCATGATATGGTTAAGCGATTACCCAATTAGAGTCGAATCGAAAGAACACATGCGGGTCGAGAATTTCGTTAGCATTCACCACACATCAATCGGGAAAGCTTTTAATGCACGAACCATTAGGCACCGACGTTAGAAAATTATACTCCGGCACTGTTCATTACTAAATTGATCGTTTTATCAGCACCGTCTCGCAGCAATAAGGAAAAGTCGTTAATTTTGAGTTGGGTCGATAGCGGATTTAATCTTTTACTCTCTAACTTTAAACAAAATAAAAGAACGAATTGGATTGGCTGGCTTCAATTACAATATTATAATAATGTAATAGGCGATGCATAAACATGCCTAAATCGCGTGTAAATAGCAATTTTCGAATTGTCCAACTTTCGCATGTCGATTAAGCAATGATTTAACAAAGCAAAGAAAGTCATAAGCCGTCGTTCGCTGATTACGCCGCGGGGCCGTGATACCGGGGGCATTGTTGCTAATGCGGCTCGTGTTCGTGCATGAACGGTGGGAACGTTTCCTTCCTATCAGCCGCACAGCTCGTTGCTAATTCGCTTGCGAGCGCTGCGCGATTGTCAAACGTCCACCGACTCCTTGCATTTTCTCGTGTGCGATAAATCCCAAGCGCCAAGCACATTCGTTATGTCAGTCATACGTTAGAGGAGTTTTTATAAACTTTCGGACGCGTTGGACTCGAATACTAGTCTCCAATCGTGCTAATTATATCGGACATCTGTCGGTCGAGTTTTTGTAAAGTATTTAACTAGACCAAATTTATACAGGGCGATGTGGTAACTAATTTTATAAGATCAAGTTAATAATAAGTTTAGCCAAGGGAATTGTTTACTGGCAATTTGATTGTTGGGCTTTAGCCTGATGAAAATTACGATAAGTTATGTATTTCTGCCTAGAAACACTCTCGATTTTCTCCGCGCGAAGCGCTTCGCCCATAAATCCACGATTTCTCATTTAATGAAAATCGAAAAGTGGACGCGTCGCGGTTTTCCTCTTTTCTAACCGCCGCGCGGCGCACGTTCACACTCGATGCAAATGCGCTCACGTGTTTTTCTCCGTGCCGCGACTCTCTTTTGATGCACGTCGGCCGCGGCCGCGGCGTCCCGAAGAATGTACACGCATGTAAATTCTAATTAAACCCGTGCGCTCGTCGAGCATGTCGTATCTATTTCAAGCGGAGAAGTAAATGTCATACGAGGTCCACAATGATCGGTATAAAGTGTAACCTTTTCAAAGTCACGTAGATGTGTACGGGCAACGGGCATTGCGCACAACTTGCACCGTCGCTAGAATTTATTTACCGGTATACAAAGTGTTTCCCACAAATTTTCTTTTCTTCGTTTTCCTTTCCTCTTCACTTCTTACATAAAGATGGAGATGTGGAATAAAAACGAACGACAAAAAATAAACAAATTTCCAGAAGTTGCGCTTCCAGGAAGCGCTTACATTTTTTTGATGGCACTATCTCCGATCTCAGGACTTTCTAACTGAATTATTTATTTAATTATGAAATGTCGTATAAAGTGTGCAGACTTTTGGCCTCGCCAAATTAGTTTTTGCATTGTTTGGCCAAATTTCCGCTTTTCTTTGTTGCTCTTCGTAGGTTTTTTTGTTTTGTTTGAATTTTATTATCTTTCGCAGAATTAAAGACGAAGAAATAATAACGTTTAATGTCTCTCGAAATGCGCGCTTTAAAAATTCATACGTTTATGTTGTGGGTGCTAATTGTAATGGTCTTTAGTTTCTCGACGTGCGCGAGACTCGGAATCTCGGATAAAATTAATTATCGCCGTATCTGCAAATTCATTAATCTCTGCACTTGCCAGTCGCTCCATAAGGAAAATGAGCGCCAACGCGCGCCTATTTATTCACACTTTAGAAACACTTATGCGTTGCGCAACAATTCCTTTTTCCTTTCCTTTTCGTCGATAATTTCAACGCGCGTTTCCAACGTGCGAAATGCATAAGGATCGTTATTGGAGCGCTTGCAGTATTCCGAACGAACGCATAGATTCGCTCTCCGCATGCGCGGGACAGGCGATATCGCTTTGCAAGTTTACAATACACTCGATTCGCATCAATATGCAGGTTTGTTGTATATTATGTGCGCCGGCGTTGGCTGGCAAACTTGCGGCTCTGCGTCCGATCGTGACTCGCGACCGATCTGACATTCTGGCTGCGGGTATGTTTAATCCACGCGAATTATTCGAAACCTCGGCGCTCGCGGTGCCGGAGTTTTTAAAATGCGCCGAACGTCTATTTTCTCTGCGCCTGCCCACGAACACCCCGCCGTCGAACAAGTGTTACGAATCCGCAAAGCAAACTTTGCTCTCGCAGCCGACGCGGCCTATAGTTATGCAAATGCGCTGCATCGGCTGCACGGGCGGGAATCGCGCGAAAATAAACTAAATGGTAACGATTCAATCGAAAGGCAGCGATCGGTCGATCGGGAAATGTAATTAGGCGCCGATGTAAATCGCGGGCGCGCTAGACTTGCGATATTTACGGCTAATAATGTATGGATTTATTTCTTTCGCGCTCCCGTTATTACTTATTAGCGCTGCGCGCTGTGCTCATCGTCATGGGACATGGAGCAACAGGTGTTCGCATTTTTTCCGTTTTATTGCCTCAGTTCTTGTCGCTCTTTGCGCAAATTAAATTATGTGCGCGCGCGTCGCTCGTTAATTGAGCGAGCGCACAATATCGCACAGGTTTCTGAGAGGGCTGTTCAGTTTTTGATTTTTATTTCTTTAGTTCTCGTGTAGCAAATCACTGCGCTTGAAATGAAACCAAATCAAGCGCTGTGAAAATGCCCATTTAGCTAAATAGTTACAACGTAATTGAATGATCATTAAGACGGGATTTGAAAAGTACCTAGTTAGTTACTAACAATGCATAACGTCGGCAATTCGGAGAATGAACGATGCAAGTGTGTTTTAATAATTCATAATCAGCGCCCATTATTGACACGTTAGTCATTGCGTATCAGGCGAATGTCTGGCTCGCAATGAAACATTATTCAAACAAACCTTTCAAGTTTTCAAGCGATTGTTAACTTCTTTCGGGGTTTACTCAGATTCATCTTGTTCGAATTGTTTTTCAAGTGCATTCATAACATTTGCAATCATTACACACTCGGCTTGTCTCTAATCAACGAAGCACGCGCTATTCTGCATGCGCTCGGAGTCGGCACGCTCGGCAAAGTTTACTTTGCGCAACGCGACGTTTTTTTCGCGCTTCGCACGCGCTGAAACACTATAATTTCAAGAGTTGCATTTCATACTCTGCGCCTCGTTCGTTTGCAAACATTTGGAAATCGAAGTTTAACCTTCTGCCTGCCGCGCCGAAGACCGAATTCAGCAAATTTCAACAGCCGCCAGCTTGTCGTAATTGTGAGGAAACAAAGCGTGCAGTACTAAAAGGTTTAGCTATTACATATGTAATTGCGAGCGCTCGTACGAGTCGTGTACGAATTTGTTGTGTTTTGTGCGTTGACGAGTGCTGGCGCGATTAAAACGCGCGCACGAATTTTTATTTTCTTCACGCTACGGTATTCTCTAATTCGTTTTAATTTGCGAAACGCTATTTGCCGGACCGTAAGAACAAGCGTTACGGGCACATATTTCAACGAATAAAAGAGAAATGCGACAGTTCTGTTGCCGTCCGGCGCGACGGTTTTCTTGCTTTCTTGGTATAGGTAGAGGCACCGGCCGTTCCGTCGAGGGAAAAAATTATTCCACGCGAACGGAAATTATTTATGATTAAACGCTTGAGTACCACTCGGTTCGCGGCGCGAGCTGTAGCCGATGAGCTGGAGAACTGTGAGAAATGAGTCGCGCAAAAATCGCGCGCATTTTTTGTCAATAAACCACGGCCGGTCGGGTGATTGAAAGTACTTGATGGCGCATGCAACGTTTCTTGCGGCGCGGAAAGAGTCTATTGCGAAAATTCATCAAAACTTTCATTTTGCGAAACGTATCAAAGGCGCAATCAACTGCGAATCGGCGAGAGTGACATTAGCGACGTGCGTCAATCAATTTATATTGTTTTATTTATTGCCGGCGTTTATTCGCGAGCCTCCAAGAGATCGTCGGTCATTTGGGTTGGTCACACTCGGTGTTCGTTCGTTCGTGTTCACGGCGCGTCGCGGCGGGCTGCTAAATAGTTGCAACTCGTTCGACATGATTAAATTTTATGTCGTGCAGTTCCTCGTTCCTTGATGGGCGCATTTAAATTGTATGGACGTTCTCAATGGGCATCTGCGACTTGGTTGCTCGATTGTTTGGACGATTCGGGCGCATGTGGTGCGTGTGCAGCACGTGTCAACAGCTGGCCGCCCCGAATTCGTTTTCGTTCGACCTTCGGCCGGGCTTAATGAAGCGAACAGGCTTAAGTTGCAGCTTGTGCCGGGCGCTTTTTGACTTAAGGCCTGCACCCGGTGGTAAAAGGTGCACGGGCCAAACCAAACCAGGCAGTTTATTTTATTTCCAGAAGGCGCGAGGGGCTTGCGCAGAGCAGTTTGCCGGAGTCGTTTAGTAGTAAGTCACCTTTGGCGTACGTCGTGCGCCCGTTTCGTCTGTTTTGAGTCTCTCGCGCATGGTGGGGCGACGCTAGGTAGCTGGAGTGTGCCGTAACGCAAACGAACGCCGCAGTAGTAGAGTCCGTGCGGAGTATCATCTGTTTAGTAACTGTTGCGCCGTCGCGCTCGATAATTTAGTCGCCTTTTGCTCCTCGCCCGGCGCGAACGTCGTGCGCGCGCCCGCTCGCGTGTGATTCATCAAGATAACGATTGTTTACTCGATGTGACTCAAACCTAGTGCGCCGCCATTCGATGAGCATGATCACCACGATGCGCGCGAACGGTACCAAAGTGACGAAGCCGCCGCCGCCCGTGCCGCCGCGACCCAGCAAGAACGTCGTCGCCGAGGCCCTCGCGAAGTCCCGAAAGTCCGATGTCGGCCCTGCTAATAATAACGCCAACTGCCATGTCGGTGCACCACCCGTGGTGAAGTCGCAATCCTATTCGGCTATATATAAGTTTAATAACGCGTCGAAAATAGACCGCGGGGTGGCCCCGGAGGAGCCTCCCAAGCCGGCGACGCGCACCTTGATCTACCAATCCTCGAACATTAAGCACCAATCGCTGCCGGCCCCGCAGCCGCTGCGAGGTCGCGTGTCCTCCGTCGAGGAGATTAGAGTCAATGTCAATCGGAAGGAATCAATCAAACGCGAATGCAGGCCCGTGACGAAAACGAGCAGCTTCAAAACGAAGCCGCCCGAAGTCATCCTGCTGCCGGTCGAGAGGACCAAGGCGGAGGAGCGGGATTCCAGCTTGGAGTCCCTCGGAGATTCGGAGCCCATCTCGCGATCTAACAGCTTCAAAACGGACGCTAATAACAGCTCCGATTCAGTGATTAGCGAGGATGAGGGCAATTGGAGTAACGACACGCATGATAGGAATCATGTAAATACGCTAATTGACGAGATGTTTGCGAGCGTGCTGGATTTGCCTTCCGATAAACCAGAACCGGTCCACGCGATCCACGATTGCGCGCCACCCGACGTGGTGCCGGAGTCTCCCAAAGCGCCTTGCGACGTCGTCACCATCCGAACGGCGGTCCGCAAGGACGAGTCGGACGATGCGCGTGACTCACTCGCGTCATTGCGTCAAGTCAAGCAGGCCAATCACGATTCGCAGAAAACAATTGTTGTAATCGATCCCCAGTGCAAAAAAGCCCCCGTCACTCCAACCGCGAACGCGTGCACACCTGCTTCCGACGTGAACGCTAACGACATTCACGCTAGCAATAAATCTCACAATCAGCGCAAAATTGATGACAAATTCAACCACGAACTGCTCATCTCCGAGCTGTCCTCGATGAAACGCGAGCGGCAAATATTTAAGCGCCAACGCAATCCCTCGGAGAACTCGTCGACGTCGCCTCTGTCCGAGTGCAAGATCCAGCACTCGGATTGGGTCGAGGTGAACGACGGCAAAGAGATCCGCCTGTCCAGTTGTCAGATCACCATCGAGGATGACGAGAAGGAGACTAAGCAGGCGCTCGATATTATTTCCAGACTAGAAATGGCGAACCTGCACGGCCTACCACCTCTACCCAAGTCCCTCAGCGGGTTCAATATCGAAGGACCGCCGCCGCCGACTCCGTCCATTGGACGCCCCGGGACAAATAGGAACCCCAAGAATCCCGCCGCTACCAATGGCGAGCTGGGATCGCTGAAGAAGCCGAACAATTTGGACGCCAAGCTGGCGCTGCTCCGTCGTGAAATGGTAAGTTTGCGCAGCATTTCGATTTCGTGCGGCGCGTTTTTGTTTTTTCGCCGGTGCACGTGCAGCACCGTGGCGAGCGGTTACTTAACGATGCGCAGTTCCCGGCCGGTGCACCGGCGTTCGTGGGGCCCTGCAGAAGACTATCAATTCTTCGGCGGAGGCCTCTGCCCCGCATTGCCGCGTGTCGCCGTCTTCGCGCGGTCGTATTATTCAAACATAATTGAGATAAAATTACAGACCATTAAAATGCGCGCCGGCGGATTTTTTCTCTATTTGTGTCATGGTTCAGCGCAACCGAGTTTCCTAGTAGTACTGAGCGCGTTCATTATCGTCGGCGTAAGCTAAACAGGCGGCCGAGGTGGTTCTTCGGCGTCGACGTCGACTTAGGCGACCAGGGCCGCAGCCGCCGCGAAATAATCGATGACATATAATAATGTAATCTTCGCCGTGCGGCACTGCAATTCTCGTTGCCGCCACGCGGCGTAACCTTTCGCGTAACATCCTGAGTTGGGAAACGCTGTTTCGCATCGTTTCGCAAATGTCCGCGACGAGCATGCGCGTGTCTTAAACTTTATAAACTTTGAGCGGTCATAAATTTATTCTCGAATAAAAATCATCGCGCGCCCCGGCGTCGCCATCTTCGGCGCTTATCCAAACAACGCTGCGAATGGGCATCTCGCCGACGGGAAAAATAGAAAATACAATTGCGCATTATCGTCACATCAGCACGTCGTATCTAATTATCTCGATGTGCGGACGCGACAACGCGTTTCGCATTGTTCCATCTTCTTCCGTCCGTTTACGACGCCGCCGGTCAACGCCTAGTTCAGGCGGCGGGGAATTAAATCTTTTGTGCGGTCCAACACGAGACCTTTTTGTTTTGTTTTGCGTTTTAGCGCCGGGATGCATGTCTGCGCCAGGCGAGTCGAAACAATCGCGGAGAGAGAGAGACAATAAGGATGAATCGAGAACAAAAGCCGAGTGATATAATCGCGATCGCGTGGCGCACGGCTCGCCACCATAAAGATTTAGAATCTCCGATGGGATAGTTTAAACCCGCTCGGATCCTACCCGCACGCTCGTTCATTACCTTGTATTAGGTGCTTTGATCGCGAATGGTAATGAAACCGCGACGAATGCATTCCGCGTGCACTAAAAGTGCAACGAATCGTACCCGGCTCTTGAGCGCTTCGCGTTCTGCCATCCGACTAAGCTTCACGCGATCGCGAAATCGAATAGCGCACGCAGAGAGCAACTAACAATAAGTGTCCGAGCGACCAGTTTCGGATCTCGTTGATTCATCGGTGGGCAATTTGTTGCGCGCAGCGGGAAAATCAAATTTAATTACGCGATTAGGCGCTCGTTCAAGGCTCCGCTCCACATTTAAATCGATCGCAATCGCATTAGCGTATTAATTATCCCCTCGCGGATAGCGTAGGTAAATTAGACTTTCATAAAATGGAAGCGCCGTTATGTCGACGCATGGGTGACAATGCCCAACGGTTTATTAAATGTGATTTTTTCCATTAAATTAACTAACTTTCGCCCGCATTCGGCGCGCACGACTGCAGTGCTTTATATTTATTGAAGCCATTGCGCACGTGGCGATGGGTTCACATTAAAGTTGTATTCGTGTCATGTCGCAATTGAATTTCACACGAAATTAGTCTTTTACAACATTTAAGCGTTGAACTTTTCTACGCGTCCACATTTCGTACCTACATCCTTTTGTAAACATTATTGCCTTTCTGCGCGGAGGCACGCGCGGCGCGCACAAACTTGCACAATGCAGGTGTCGCTGATTGCGGCGTTAATTTGCAATTGAAATTAAAGCGCTCAATTATTGCGTTCGCGAGTGCCTCGCGTCGATTCATTTCGCTCGATTCGTCACAATTAGACGCGGACGGAATTGTGGCGCACGTTTCGTGAACTTTGCGCGATGCGGCCGGGGATTGCGAACGTTGCGTATGACTTTTGCGCCAACAACGTGTCGGAATAATAATGCCGTCAAAACGTGCGATTGATTTTAATTAGCCCGGCCCGCCGAAGGCTGTGCGAGAGGAAAATTCGCGCGTCTGCTCTCCTGACGTGAATACAATTACGCGCGGCTGAATGGAATGCGGGGCGACTGTGACGAAGTGTCGAGAGGTTTTTTGTCTTTTGCTTCGCGCGACGCGTTCGCATTGTGCGCAAGCGGCGATTGCGGATTCGTTGTTGTTCTTTCGGCGCTCTGCTCTTGTGCAAGTGGAGTCTGAGAAAGAGCGTGTCGGCGGGACGCTGAATGGAGGAGAGGCGCCCGCGAGAAGCATTGCATAAATGTTATGACCTTTTGAATTATATAATCGCCGTGCTTTGTAAATATATGCCGTACCTACAAGATTCGAATGCACGAAGCGGTGCCTCTTTGGTGCGCGAAATATTTGACTTTTCCGAACCGGAGGAAATGAACCGAGGCGTGCGCCGACGGGTTGTTTGCGCGATACATACTAGCGCATCGCAACAAAGCCATATTGTTGCAAAATGCGATATAACGCGGCTCTGACATAGAAAACGTACGAGTGCATGAAATGCAGCCGGCACACGCGCCTGCAATTTTTATAGCTTCATGCAACGCATCGAGCTCTTCTACTTTGTGTTGTTTTTCCTGTGCAAACGCATAAATCATAAGCGCGAGCGCGCCAGCTAAGCGCATTAAGAAATTATTCAACTATAATACTGTGGGGCATGACGGTAATTACTGCGCCGATGATACACTTCGAAATTGTTACGAATGTTACGATTACAATTAACAATTGACGCGCACGCTCGTTTGGAAAGAATAACCGCACGGAAAAAAGGACGGAACGGTGTGGCAACACGACGAATTACCAGTTGTAAAACCATTAAACGTTTGTTCCGCGCTTGTGACTAATTCCATTTGGTAAATTGCAGTGGAGCGCCATTGTTTCGTGGCGCAATTAAAAGCAACTAACAGTGCTGTTTAAAAAATTATGAATCGTAAACGCACATCAAACGCATTCTGGTTTCATATTTATATTTGCTGTTTAAGACATTATCTGGTTAATTGCCATCTTCGTTACATGCGAAGGTAGTTTTTGCCCTCGCGTCCTTCTGCCCTTGAGATACGCCGATTGTGTGTGCATACGAAAGAAAGCGCCGCTTGTTGTTTTGCATTCCCAGGCGCAATTTGCGCGGCATCGGCCGCGCGTATCGTCCGTAACCCGGGTTTAATGATATCCGCTCATTTTCTGAAATGTATAAATATAAAGCCGCATGAAATATACGCATGCCATGCGTGCGTGTGTAAGCGCGTTTGAGCGATTTTTATTGCTCGACGACAGCGGGCAGAACATTGCGGGACCGGCCGACAAGGCGAGGTACATTGCGACCGACAGCGTTCGGACTTTCTATGCCGCGCATTTGTATGTTTTAATATGTATGCGTTCGGCGCGGTGAATGAATGCGCATGCAATTAAACGCATCGTGATTTTATTTCCAAAGATCGTAAAGTGGGTACGCCACGGAGCGGTCGACGCGAGTTTTTGCAGCAAAAATCGCGAGATCGAGGGATCTAAATTGGCAAAACAAAACGCCGCGAGTGTGCACTTTGCATCGACAAGTGCGTTTTCCATCAGCGATTTCGTTGACTCATATGCGCGCCCGCATAAATTGGTTATTAGTTTGGTGTGGCATACGCTTGATTCTGTCTGATCCGCTGCTG
The DNA here is from genome assembly GCA_030557295.1 of Ecitodaemon sp. MM-2014. Lineage (NCBI taxonomy): Eukaryota > Metazoa > Arthropoda > Insecta > Coleoptera > Staphylinidae > Ecitodaemon > Ecitodaemon sp. MM-2014. Next base: position 47,572 of record JARRAA010016725.1, on the reverse strand, counting down.
CGAATCTCGATGTCTCTGGCTCGCCTACTGGCTCGAATTCTACATCCGAAGACGCGTTCGATGCAGGTAACCGTGCAGCATACATTCGCAGTCGTGGATGGCGAGCAAAGAGTTCGATAGTGGAGTAGGTTCGGTTCGGCCGACTGACTTCGTCTTCGCCTTGGCTCTAGCTCGAATCGGGGAAACGACGCTGCTCTTTTACAGTTAGATTCGACGCGCGTCGACAGAGACTTACTCGCTCGAGTTACGTGGTCGGCACATCTCGCCACGTGTTTGGAAAGTGCCTCTAAGCTCTCATTCGACCCATCGATTTGTCTAGTTTATGCATCCGCATGTGCGATACCCCACGCGAACTCGCACCTTGCTCCAGTAACGCTGCGAGCTATACTCGGAAGCGCGCGCGATAAAAAAATTTCACCGACGCTCTTGTTACTGTCCGTATAGTTAAACAATGCTGCGCAACCCGGTGAAAATAAAACGATGACGTTAATGGCTCGCGACGCGACGTGCTCGACATGTAAGATCATGGACACGGCTCGAAATATAAAACAATGCCGTTCGGAGCGTAAACAATCTGCTCTTTTTATTTCTACAAAACGGTCATGCACTCTTTCCTTTCGTCAATGAGCGCTCGCGTTTTCAGTGATAATATGCACGCCGCCTACCTGGGCTGCGACCAGGAAGCGCGCATTGAACTGGCTGGCTTCGAAGGAAAACGTTGCGGCTTATCAGCTACTTAGCATAGATTGAATTTCCGCTATTTACTCGCCCGGTTTGAGATCTTTAGAAGGCTCAAATTACGCTCGCGCGTCCGCGTTCGGAAAGCGATTACGAAGTCGTACCGGAATTGTGTCTGCGTCTATCGCCTCGTCGAGTCAATCAAGCACATAATAATTTCCTTCTCGGCGCTCATTTTTATCGCATTGGCGCGCATTCTTCGGCGTCGCCGGTCACCTCGCGCGGCGATAGTTTCGCCAACGGATTGCGCAATCGAGTCGGCAATAAAGCGAATGATCGAGCACGAAATTTTCCGTTTTCTCTCCTCACTCTCTACGCCTCTGCAGATTAATTGCGCGGCGGTGGCGGCGGCGTGCGTACGTGTGGGTGATTAATATGCTCCGCGCTTGGCTTGCGCCTTCGGAACGCGTGAGTCTCGAACGGCAGCGCGACCATGAGATATTTTCTAGCGTTCGATATGTAACGGTATCGGAAACTGGGGAATAACAACTAAAAGCGCATTAGACACGATCTCCGACCGCACGCTCGTAGGAATAGTGTCACACGGCTCAAACTCACAACGCGCCGCGCCGAATGCCAGAAAAAGTGCATCATAGCGCTACAGAGTTTGCGCTTCGTATGATTTCATCGCGAGACGAGACGCCAGCAGAACATCAGGCGCTCCGCGGTAATTACAAGCGTAGGTACAGTTCGCGGAACTCGTGTCGAATCGCAAATCACCTGTGAAGTCATTTCTTCTTGCGCGACGTGCGGCTGCGATTTGTCATTGAAATATTTTGAATGTTTGCGTTGACACGGTAGCGTTATAAATGCCAACTATTCCGAGTCGTTTGCTACCGTTCCCGGCGCGGCCACTGAATCGTAATTGTGGTGTACTCGGAAGAAATGCGCAGGGAATATTTAATTAAGATAAATAAAAAAAACGCCGTAAAATATGAAGACTCCAAGCGTGAGAAACGCGCCGGCGAATACTTTCCTTCTTACGCTCCGCGGAACGGATAAATTTATCACATTGGAGGTGCGATTCGCTTGCGAAAAGATCGCTTTCCTCACTGCGCGTCGGGTTCTTCTGTGTTCAATTAAATGCGCGTTGGTAATCAGACCCGATGATATTCAATAGCTGTTTTTGTGGGCTGTTTTTGCGCAACGAGCGCGCGCGCCGCTGCAGTTTATTATTTATTCGGTCGACCTGATTGCGCGCGCGAAATCCAATAGAACCCCGCAGTTGGGAAGCCAGCCGAGCAGAGCGAACGATTGCGCAATTAAAGGTCATACACAAGGAGGAAAATTGACTTATTATACGGTTTATTGCCACTCGCGCGCGGCATCAGCGGCGATGGCGATGCCGCCGTCCGTTGTGCTTCTCCGAGCACGAGCAGAAAGACAAGACCGAACATGGCGAATTCGACCTAGCGACGTACTCGACGAGTACAATGACTGAAGAGTGGTCATTCTGAACTGAACGTTGCCCGGTTTGACCGCCGCGCCACGCCGCGCGCTCTTGGTAAATTACGGATGATAAAATCAACAGAGCCATAATAATGTATTCATTCCAGGCACTGCGCATGATGTTACAACGCGCCGTGCACGATTATGCCTGGTCTAATATATTTACGTTGCTACTTAATTTCCGCTCGGGCAATAACACGCCGGTCGAATAATGCCAGCCGATCTTTTGGCGCTCCACGTTATAAAATTTAATATCCTGGGAACTAGTTTAAGTTTGAAGGCAAAATGATAATTAAAAATGCGTATTCTCGCGTCTCAAGGACTCTCCCGAGCCTTGTCTTGTCTTGTATCGCATCGTATATGATGTTGCGCAGTAAGAAGTAAGAAGCACGCGTATTTTTAGCGATGTTTAATGTATAAATAATAGAAAACGAGTCTGCGGCGCGGATTAGTGGCAGAGGCATAAACTGCAAACGGCAGAACAAAGGCGAGCGCCTTGCTATAGTTGATTTCGTTTCGGAAAAAAATCCGCTCGAAACTGTCCACCTACATTCGCGGCATGAGAAAGGTCGTCGCAATTAGTCATCTGACGAAGCCGCCGACGAGCACCTTGCGTCCTAACCATTGTGCAAACATGTATTCGTAAATAATAGCCTAGGAGCTCATCGAGTTCGCTAATTGAATACCTTTTTTTGGATGGCTCGAAACGTGTAATTTTCCGGTGTCCACGACCCGCGTTTTATTTCGTTTTATTTTTCGGCGTGCGGGGATATTTCAATGGCCGGCCGCCGGGTAATGATTGTTTACATAGTTGTAAGGCTCGAGGACATCCGTCCTCTTCTCCTGCTGCCTTGCCAATGCTACCGGCGCTCGCATGCAAATTTGTGTCGATGGTCGTAATCGTAACTGCGAATTACGACATGAGCACCGAGATGCGATTCCGCGCTTTTCGCTCACCGCGCATGGCTTTTAGTGCGTTATAATAAACCGCGGAAGTGATCAACTTAATGTTTGAGAACGAACACGTAGCTACATAAATATTTTCGTTCCTTTTTTGCGAGGTGCACCGCATAAAATTCCGCGCACGCCGCATGCCTTCGGAGAGATTGTCGCCGCGGCCACAAGTAGCGAATTTAATCGCCGTTGCGTAATTCCCAATAACATTATCAGGAAGCGCAATTATAGTCACATAATAATCAATTAAATCAAACAGTTTGCAAAACAACATCACATCATGACGCGAGTTGCGAGGAGCGAGAACGTTGGAACTGGTTACGGTCGCACTCTCAAGCTGCTTATGATAGTCAGATTGATATGATCCTTTGCCATAATGCTAATATAATAAATCGTCATTATCGTTTCCGGAAATTTCTCTTTTTTTTTCTGCGCGGCATTATGCAACATCACTTTCGTTATGATTAGAATCGTTTAAACTATGTGTTTAAGCCGGAACAATGTGCTCGAATCTCACTATCCACGTTCGCACAATAGCGTACGAACGCTTTATTGAAATGCGGTAAACAATAAACAATCTGCTGGATACTCGGCGCATGGAATATAATCGCGACATGTTAATTGCCATCCGAGATAATGGAATGCATGATTAACCAAGTTAGGCCGTCGCATGTATTTCAAGGACTCGCGATGCCGTTCCGGCATTCGAAAACGAAGGTAGACCTTCTTCTGCAGAAAGTAGATAAACCGTAATAACTTTTGTTGCCGCAGGTTTAACCGGACGCCGGACAGAGATCGCCGAGCCGTGCCCATAGCTAACGGCAGAGAATGCATTTCGCTACCGACGACCGACGAGTCGTATTAATAAAACGCTCATATCGGACGCCGGCGACATGTTGTACTTGTCAATGCAAACGTGTTTCGAATGCGACACGCAGACCGACAGCCTTGACACTCTCGGCTCGCACAGAAACTCCCGCGTCGAGCACCGCCTCGAATCACAAGCAGAATTACGACGAATTTGTCTGGTCAATACTCGCCCGATCTATACAATCGGCCGATTGCCGGATTGTAAATTACTGGTGATTGTGTTCGAGAATAACGCCCGCGGAATAATTTACAATTTACTATTACCAATTGCGTTTACGTAATTTTCGTTTCGTCGTGATCTACTTTTTATTTGGGCGCAGTCGAATTTTAGGTGTTTGTTGGCCTGGATAATGTAGCCATAGCGAATGGGCCGATATTTGATACTCGCCACGACTCCTACTACTCGTGCCGATACCGTTAGGCGATCACTCTAGCTTTGCTTTGGCGTTCTTTGAAGTTTTCAGTTTAATGCAAGACAAACTTAGTGTGATGCGTTTCTGCCTTGCTTTGCGCACATCTCGATCAAGCATAGCGCACGATTTCGATGCTGTTTGGATGCGTCGTTTATGCGTTCGCTCCGAATTTGCGGCCGAATCGTTTTCGAATTCATCCGGGTTCACGCTACCGCATTGGACTATTTATTTATCTTATGGCGATTTTCTGTTGCGGTTTTAAAGTGCTTCCGGGTGATATTGTGTCATCGCTTTCCTATAATGTTTTTGTAAAAAATAAAAATAAACACTGTCTTTATTAGTCAGTGCTTGTGGCGAGCGCAAGTGTAATACTCTTGTCAACGACGTATTGTCATTTTATTTATTTGCATAATCGCTCCGTCACATGGTGCACAATGTATGTGGGGCAATGTGAATTGTTCCCCATTCGGAATGCTTTTTTTTTTGCACGCGGCGTAACGCGTAGCAATAAACGATTATACTATCTTATCATTACCGCTTTATTTGCTGTCCGCGTTGCGACTCCCGAGCAAGTCGACTTTCTACTTCGCGTTTATTTTCAGTCCTGGTGTGGAATTGCGCGCAATTGTGTTGAACGCGCGCGGGATTTCGCGCGTCGTTTTGCCGATTTAACGAACGATGGATGCTCAATCGCGCGTGAGATTTTCCTTATGCCGCTTATTAAAATTAACATTTGCGTGAACGTAAACATTGCAGTTCGCGAAATGATTATAGAAAGCAGATACGGCGTTGAAATGCGCCAAGTTCACGCTGGAGATCGAGCGAGGAGCGCACATTCTTGAGCTTTTCAATGCGCAATTGAAAATATCCTCGAACACGCTCGCAAATTATTAGAATTAGAGAGAGAATAGTGACGGTTTGGATTATCTTAAATAATGCACGCGAACAGATGCCCAATTATTCTGCACTGCCTGCTAAACCTGCACAATGCGGACAATTACGGTAATTTTAATTATCGGCTTCGTGGACGTAAACATTGCAATTTTGCGATAATAGTGAAAGTTTCACGATCGCCGACGACTTCATTGTCAGGCCCGTTCAGTCCGCATTCAAGATTAACCGAACTTGTCTCGCTTGTCAACAAGTAAAAGAGCTTAATTGCAGACTTGTGTTTTAGTTGCGCTGAAACGCTGTTTCAGCAAAGCATGCACAAATTAATGATCTACCTCCTCGTCACATCCGCAGGCGGACGAAAAGATGAAAACGTAAAACTGTATTGCAGCAATAATCATCGTATAAATTGCGTTCTCGTTTTCACGTTCCAGCTTTCGGTTTTCTATGAAATCGCATCTTTTCATTGCGGTAGATGCAGACTAAACTGTCCGAGCGATCATTACGCTCCGTAATGAGCGATCTCGCAAAACGTCCCCTCATCTCTCCCGGTTTCATAAACGTTCATTAAAAAGAAAGTGCAATCGAGTCGCTTTGTTGTTTATTTGTATAACATTTGTTATATATCGCTGCCAGCTGTATCACCCGCCGAAGACGTTAGAAATTTAATCTTCTCGGTCTCGTCTTGCGTTTCGCGGCGTTCCTCTTTGCGTGCGCGGCGGCGCGAAGATGAAAGGCATTGAAAAAAATCTCGCGTTGTATAATTATTACGTTATTATATAAAGGAGGTCAGAGGTTGAGGCAGAGATGATAAAAAGAATGATGATATTGCGAGATGAATTTAGCCACTTTCTGCGGAATCGCACGGCATTATAATTGTGAATGCGATTGAGGCTGCGAACGCGGTGGCAGCTCTCGGCCGCCACTAATTGCGTTGACACGAAAGTCAGGAAATGAAAATAACATCAGTCCCGCGCCTGATGTGACCGATGTCCGCGGCGTGATTCTTGCGCAGCCGGCTGGCGACAAAATCACAACGGGAACATCGCCAATGCAAACCGCGAACCGAACGCGATTAACAACGCACGATTTCTATAATCGTCGAAACGGCCGGACGACTTTTTGGCGGACGCGGTTTCTAGCCTCGCAACGCACGGCGATTGACATGCCTTAAGCGCACAGAAAGATGTCGTGATTGCTAAAACGGGCACGCGCGATATGCAAACGACCGAAATTTCCCATACGCGGCGGATTGACCCGTCGTTAAACTAGTTCAGTCGTGTTGATCGCGTAATGATGCGCGTCGTGTCGTCGATTGCGTGCTTTCCGGTTTAAAGGTCGCACGATGCCGATGACTATCGCGCCCGTAGGTGCCAGAATCGTCGAGGAACAAAGACGATATCCTGCCATTAGTGAAAGTAGCTACGTCTTCGAGCGGCGGTGGCGCTGCGCGTTGCTATTATTGGAGGCTGATGTATCACCGTTAATTAATTTCGTTTCACTGCCAGGCAGCGTGGGCGTTACGCGAACTTTCGTCGATCCGGCGCGCAACTTTCGTCAATTACAGATGTGTGTGTTTTTGTTTTGTTTCTCATGGCGTGTGTTTTTTGTTTTCGATCACAGTACAGCCTGCGGCAGCTCGACCTCTCGCTGCTCTCGCAACTTTGGTCCCTCAACGAATCCATCCAGGACTTTCGTCACATGCTGCAGGAGCAGGACGACCGCAGCGTGCTCTCGCCCCCGTCCCCGTCTCCCACGACCTCGTCCGGTGAGGACGTCGATGGAGACGACTACTTTCAGCCCTCGCCAATGCGGTTTCGCTTGGCGCCGCCGCCCCCGCCTCCACATCGGCGTACAAGTAACAGTTCGTCCGGAACTGGCTCTAGTGTGTAAGTATTGTTTTACACTTATAACCACGTTATATTATCGATGTATCCAATTGATTATTTGTTCTTTTGTTTCAGGTAATTGAGCATTCCAAAACTACAAAATAACAATTTGATGTGATTGCGCATTTCACTAATTCAACGATTATTGTGGACGGTCTATGATGTATATACATAATTAGTATTGTTTGTGATATAGTAACTACTTAAGAGTTAATGTATAGCAATTAATATTGAGAAAAATTGTCATTAAATTCGTGAAATAACTTTTGATTGACTGATTTAGTATTATTGACATTGTGAATGTAGGATTGGCAATCTGTAATACTTCTAAATAAAATTTTATTAATTTTATTTCTAAAACTTGCTGGTGTTGTAATTCTTCCTGCTCTAACTTCCTCAAGTGCGAACTGCTTTTAAAATTTTACTTCTCTATTTAATTGATACGTGTTTTACCCAGACTTTTTTAAAGAAAAGTAATATAACTCGATTTCAAGTTGAAATGAAAATTGTATGAAGGGTTAGCCTTAGAATCCCTTTGCACTCGAACAAGAGAATTCCTTCTTAATGAAGAAAAGAAGGGGGCCGGGGAAATTTTTGAAAACAAAATTTGAGTCGATCCTTTCAGTTTGGGCCCTGCTCGTCGGGACCTTTAGCCTTTCGAATGATCCTGCTGCCACGTTCGAAGCGTCTTGGACAAAGATAAAAGTTTCTAGCAATATCGGCTAAATCTTCAATTCTTGGTAAGATATTTTCACGGTTTTAATATCATTATATAGGAGAAGAATTGTTCTTTCTATTGCACTACCACTCGGATATTCTATAGTGTGTAAAAATTCCAGAAAAATTGGTTGTAACCCGCGTTCTGGGGAAAACGATTTTTACTTTATTTTGTAGCAGAAGAATTGATCTTTCGAATTAGTACGATTTATGCCCGAATTTCTAATTTACAATCTCAAACCCGCAAATTGCTCAATTTCTATCACTCCTTACTTTCCTATTTTCGTTGCGCCTTTCTGTACTCCTGATACCAAATCTGCCTGAATGCATACATTTGTTAAATATTTAACCGAAGTTTGGATGCGATTTTCTCAGAAAATATTAACGATAAAGAAAAGTGGTTAGAGCCATTTGAATTTACATTCAATTCTGCGATGATTGGGGCCCTCAAATTTGATTCTTAAAATTTGCGATTTTTGGGACATTTTCGAAAATTATCTCAAAATTCGAGTTTGATACATCAAATCAGACCGGAATTCGAATGCAAATCACTAATTAGTTTTCCTGTGCCTTAAATATTTTTGGAAACAATCAAGATTTTTGATACAAAGTTAATTTTTTTTCGTAAATGAAAAGCGATAGAAAAAACTGATTGGTGGTTTTCATTCGTCTTTTAATTCTATTTAGATTTGATATTTCAAACATGGATTTTGAAACAATTTTTTGAAATCCCCAAAAAATCGGTAAGGGGTACCCCTTGCCAATTTTTGGGACATTTTCAAAAATTATCTCAAAATTCGAGTTTGATACATCAAATCAGACCGGAATTGAAAATCGAATGCAAATCCCTAATTAGTTTTCCTGTGCCTTTTCTTGTCCAAAATTTAAAAAAATTCAAATCTTTTCGTAAATGAAAAGCGACAGAAAAAAAAAAGATTGGTGATTTTCATTCATCTTTTAATTCTGTTCAGATTTGATATTTCAAACATGGATTTTGAAACAATTTTTGAAAATCCCCAAAAAATCGGAGAACGGAATGCACTGTTACAGTTGTTAAATATTTAACCGAAGTTTGGATTCGATTTTCTCAGAAAATATTAACGATAGAGAAAAGTGGTTAAAGCCATTTGAATTTACATTCAATTCTGCGATGATTGGGGCCTTTAAATTTGATTCTTAAAATTTGCGATTTTTGGCAAAAATGCAAAGGGGTACCCCTTGCCGATTTTTGGGACATTTTCGAAAATTATCTAAAAATTCGAGTTTGATACATCAAATCAGACCGGAATTGAAAATCGAATGCAAATCACTAATTAGTTTTCCTGTGCCTTAAATATTTTTGGATACAATCAAGATTTTTGTCCAAAATTGACACAAAGTTCAATTTTTTTCGTAAATGAAAAGCGATAGAAAAAAACTGATTGGTTTTCATTCGTCTTTTAATTCTATTTAGATTTGAAATTAAATTTGAAAAACATGGATTTTAAAACAATTTTTTGAAATCCCCAAAAAATCGGTAAGGGTGCATTTTTGCAAAAAATCGCAAATTTTAAGAATCAAATTAAAAAGACTTAATCGGTGCAGTATTTAATGTAGATTCAAATAGCATCTACCGATTTTTTCCATCGTTAATATTTTCCGAAAAAATCGCTATCAATGTTCGCTTTCTTGAACAGCAAGTCATTTACTGGAGATGCTAGAAGTAAAAAGCCGAGCCAAGGGCTGTTCGGACAATTTAGAGGTTTTACAGATAGTTTTACAGAGGTTTAAAGATAGCCTTTGTTGGAATATCATAGTCCGACTCTTTAATTTTATTGAAGGAATACTACGCACCATTAACTTACAATGTTCTTACTTATATTTAAAAAAAGGTTGCGCAGACGGAAATCAGAACCGCAGGCTCTACTTGTTGAGCTACAATCGTCACTAAGCTGCGGCTACAGTTTAATGCGTGTATCCTATATGCAGACATGCTCGTAGATATTGAATAATATCGATCCAAGTAGCAAAACGAAGCAGCGATGTAAATCCAATGATGCTGAAAAAGAACAATAGGGGACAATATGGAGAATAAAATAAAAACTAGACATGGATTGAGTAAATCTAAAATAATTAATTCTTTATTACATTAAATTTAAAATTACATGGCCACAAAACATATACTTACTAGGTGACTAACACTAATAATTTCAATTTGCGGATCGATCATGTTTGCAGATATTATTTTAATAAGACGAAACACGGTGTTGAATGTTCACGCTTAGATAATTACGCATTGGTTTTGGACATTAAACACATAATGATCCCAAGAATCCATATTATTTCGTATTCAACATATCAATTTTGATCATTTTCTTGTATACGAACCTAAACTCTATGCTTTATATTGTATTCACATCGAACGACACACTTTTTTCATTAATTAATTCTTTAGATTCTTCACTATCTATCGTTAATTTTAGTTTATCATTATGCTATTGATAGATAGTCAGAGATTCGTAGTAAGATATAAAGAACATCGGTTTGCCTGTTACATCCGCCAATCAATGGCTCGACGGCTGTGTTGTGTGTACGCAATAATTAGAACATTGGAATCGAATACTGTCGTTATCGTCACACGCAGTGGTACTCAAGATGAAAATATTAGGTGTTTTTCGCCAGTGCCAACGAAAAGCAAACTCGCACTCGCTTCTGCGCCGTACTCGTACGCGCGTGCACCAGTTCGAATTCGCGTGTTGTTAAACTTGTCGTATGCTTTGCAATCCATGAGTTTTAAATTTAAAATAATAACGAACGCACGAATCAATTCAATATCATTATGACGAATGCACGGAAACGGTAAAAAACACACTCATTGTCGAAACAAGGACGTACAAGTTAGTTTCAAGTCTATTCACAGACGTGCGAAGAGTATTTCCAAATTATTTTCCATAACTGTCCCGAAATGATTTCCGTAAATACATTTATGTGGTATATGCTCCATATGCCTGCCTAACGCGCCTCTTCGCGAACTCCCCTCATCTTTAATTTGCATTTATAAACATTTTTACATAAACATTAAGATAGACCCATCGCACTGCGCAAATTTCTCAATTCATTTAATTAATTATTGTGCTCATCATCATGTATCATTTTGTATTATGTATATCATAATTCTTTCATGTTTGTTTTTGTCTCGTATTCATATTTTAGTTTGTAAATATTAAAAGCGCCGCCCTCGTTCGCAACGGTTACTTACTAAATATACGGCCGGGAGCGGTTCCGTGACGAAGCGGTTTATGTATATTTTATATATAATATATATACTTTATGTATAATCAATATCAATAAATAAAGATAATTACTTTGTACAAAAAGCTTGAATCAAGGTAAGGATAGACATGCATCGTTTATATAATCTAGGTATTTTCAAGTTATGGAGGGTCTATAAATATACCGTTTACATCTAGCTACAATGTTAATTTGGTGAAGTATCGCGAAAAGCACGACGCGTCGCAAAAGCTTTGAATATTAGATTTGTAGTTATTGTTCTTGATTACAACGTACAATTCGCGCGAGCTCGCGAACGCTTTGCCCACAAAAACTTCTCACGACACTCCGCTGACTAAATTATATGATTACGATTATTATCGCGGCTCTTCCATTCGGAAAGCAATCGTTGCGCTTCGCAACACGCAGCCACGCCAAGCCCATCGGCCCGCGGTCGCCAATCGATCGCAACGCGGACGCGCAAAGACTGCTTCCCGCCGGACCAGGCGCTGTAGCATATTTATCGATCAATTAATTTATCTTGACTTCAATCAAAAGTATTTTAAGTAATAAAGTTCTTCAAAAACATGGACTGACACGTGCAGAATGCTTCCAGGTGCATCGGAGGCGTCCTACGCAACGCACTCGCCGCCGTTCCAAAAACGTTTGCACATGCGAAATAAGTAGTAAATATTATTGTTATTCTTTGCTTCTTTTCCTTGCTTATAAATAGTTCTTTAAGCTACGGCTACATCCGAATCCGACGTCTGCCGACGGTGACCGCGCGCGACGCCGTGACGATTTTCTTGAACCCTACTAAGACACTTTCGAACCAACTCGTCGTTTTTACGTTAATATTGATTTCATTATGGTTGTCCTCTTAGGTATAGCTCCTATCTATATTATAGATTATGCGGTGATAAGTTGGTTATTTGCTATATGTGCTCTAGCTGCGGCGCGCGCTCAGGCGGCGGGCGGCGGATGCGCGGCCCCGGTTCGCTCTTCTTACGTGGTGCATCACCTCGAGTGGAAAAATATTAAGTACGATGAATAACATAACAACAATTACAAAACCGTGAGTGTGTGTACGTGGAATGATTCGTATCTTTAACCTAAGGACTACGTACAATAAAATATTGATATGGCATACGCGAAACGAACACAATAATAAAAACGTAACAAATACTCGGCGTCGATGGCGCTAATAAAAGAACATACAAAACGAAACACAACAAACGAATCCCTGCTGCTTGGAGATTGTATTCATGTTTTTTTGATTACGTTCCTTGTTGATTACGTTGTCGGATGTTAAATAGTTGGAACTAGTCTGATTGGCGTTTGGTAATGACTTTTTCCCAAAAAGTCCCAACAGCAGGGAATGTTAATTCCCCAGTGCCTAAATATGCATTTCGAAAAATAAAGCCCTACTACACTAATCTCTTCATTTGTTATACAGATCTCGACACACGCCAGTCGCGTCGGTTGGCGTTTACTCCTTCACTTCGAAATATTTGTAGGTGGGATTCTCGTAGCCGTTGATCTGCATGTTGGCAACGTGCCTTTCTTCCGGTGTGGCGGCCTGATCGACCTCGATGAATCCTTGACTCTGCGGGGACCGCGCAGATCGACGTCGGGCGACGGCAATCCCAACGACGACTGCGGCCATAAGGGCCATTCCGGCGAACGCTAGCGTGAAGTACACGCTGCGACCATCTCTACGTCCGTATACTTCGCGGTGAACAGAGTAGCTCTAAAACATTACAGATCATTACACATCCGCGGTGAGGTTGGAGCAAAGTCGAGACTTACGGGCTCGCCATGACCGAAATCGTGAGTCATCGCGTGCGCAATCCGGATGACATCCTGCTGATGGGCGACGGCGGCAACATCCTCCACGGCCTGCTGCACGGCGGCATCGTCAACCTCCCGATGGCGCGGGGGCACGTCTTCATCGTCGACGGTCGAAATCGAATTGCTCATTATCTCGGAGACGGTGCTTCCGAAGGTGGATGACACGGTGGTTTTGTCTTCCGGCAACGATTCGTCTTCCATATCCTCAGCGTCAAAGTTGCTAATCTTCTTGCCCAGGACGGCCTCGACTCGCTTCTTCTCCTCGCGCAGTTCGGTGCGTTCCTTCTTGCGCTGCTCCTTGCGCGCCTTCTCCTGCAACCGCTGTCGCTCGCGCTCCTGCTGCTTGCTCACCACCTCGTCGCGGTACTTATCCAGAATGGCTTGCTCAGCTTCCGCCGTCATGGCGAGCAGCGCTCCGGGGGTCTCGTCCTTCGAGCGCAGGGCCTGAATGTAGTCATCCATCAACTGTCCGATCTTGGCGGACAGTTCCGGGAAGCGTTTCAACATTTGCATGCTTTGATTGACGGTGCGGTCAATGTCTGTGAGGCGCTCCAAAGTTCTGGGCTGTTCGCGGGCGGCGGCTTCCAGGCTGCTCGACAGCAAGTGTCTGTAATGAGTGATGGCATGCGCGCGGTCCTTGTGCAACGATCGCAACAACTTCTGGAGGCATTTCTGCACCCGATGAGTCTGCAAATGCAAATGGACGCATTAATTCGTTCGTAAAATCGACCATCAAATCCAATGAGACTGCACACAGCGTTGACCGTATTTTCCCGGTTAATTTCCAATGCATCTTGGTTCGCGGACATTATCAACTTATAATTTCGCGCGTGCGTTCATTTATAATCGGTGTTTAATTTCGCTATTTTGCAATTCAAATATTCGTGTCAAAACTGCGTAACATGCAAATTATTCCATAAATAGCAAAAATTACCTTTGAGGTCAATAAACACAATTACGTCAACTATATTTATCCGCGCAAAATTAATTTCAAAATAATGACGAACTAATTTGCAATTAAAATATGGAATAAATCCGCGCGTCATCGGCCAGGTCATATTTCATGATGATAGACTTACGTTTGGCGGTTGGTCATTCAAAGCCTGGGTGTAGCAGCCCATCGCCTCCTTCTTGCGCTGATTGATGTGCGCCAGAACGCGCTGCTGATGCATGGCGGCGAGCTGATGTTTCTCGGCGTCGCCTTCCTCCTCGAGCGCCTGCACAGTCTGCTGGAATCGCTGAGTCATGCGCTGCTTAAAGGCGTCGGCGCCGCGAGGATCGGTCGCCCGCATGTCCTGGTAGCGCTCCTCCAAGTCGGACCAATCTTTCATCACGTGCGTGACTTTCTCACGGTGCGTCTCCTCGAGCCGCTCCTGAATTAGCAATGCACGTTACCGTTAATGACGACCGCTTCAATTATGCAAGAGTTCTAACATTCGTTACCTGCGCCTCCTTGTAGCTTTGATGTTCGTTGCGAGGGTCGAAGTGGGTGAAGTACGGATCGGGCGTGGGCATGGACGTCGTGGAGGGTGTGGTGGTGGTCGAGGACGGTGGCGGCGTGGGCTTCTGTGTCGACGTGGTTGACGAAGGTGTGACGTCCCAGTCCTGATCGGAATCGTCGTACTCATCATCGTCCTCGTCGTCCAGGTCGTCCACGTTGGGATCGTCGGCGAGTTCGGTGTCGTCGCCCAGATCGTCCAAGTCGTCTTTATCGTCGTCTTCGTCCGAATCCATCGAATCGTCGTCGGCGTCTAAGAGGTCCTGGTCATTCTTCAGAATGGCGAGATCGATTGGTTTCTTCGCGGGCTTCATGTTATCTGCGGACCAAAAGGAACAAACATCGAGTTTAATTGAAATTGCACCTTTGCAGCGCGGTTGTTGTGTAAGGTGGGATGGATTCACGCCGGAAAGGTTGTGTGGACGCACGGGCGCGGAACGCTCGAAAGACGGACGACCGCCGAAACGAAACGATAGGATCATGTCCGATATAATCCCGGGCAGATTCACGTTCAGCGGACCGTGACTTCCGAAATCCAATCAGCCCAAAGCTCCCTCGGAGAATTATAAATTTTCTCGGTGTGTTGCAACTACGTTAATGTGCTACATACTGAGTATTCCTGGAAAACATTAGCCGAATGAGCATTCGCCGGCGGTGCCGGCCACAAAAACCTTTTTACTGCTCACTTTCGGGTCCTTTTCAGTGGAATACTAAAAAACGTTTTAGCACATCGATAAAAAATATCTTCATTAAACTCTCGACCTTCGCCGGATTGCTCGGGGTGCAAAAATCATCTTTTCAGACCTCCGAACAGTTTTTACGGCTCGGTATTTCACGTGCGCGCCAAAGCATCCCCAAAGTAGACAGTGCCGCCTCACGGTGCAAGCCCCAAGGATGTATATATACTCGCCGAGAGAGCGAGCGCCCAAGAGTTCGATTCAGCGCGAAAAAGCCATTTATACGTGTCAAGTCGACAGGCCATACTCCTTCGTGCCGCCGCCGCCGGAGCACGACTCGTGGCCGCTCGGCGGCGCCGCGCCAACCACGAGCCGGGCGACGCACGATCCGCGAAATATTCCCATCTAGCGACGCCGCCGCCGCCGCGCCGCCACCGGCGTGAATAGCGTTTTGTACGAAAACCAGCCCACCACCACCGACGACTTTCATCCCTATTCAGATTCAACTTATGCCCGGCGCGAGCGGCGCCGATTATTAATTAATCCTAACCGGGCGGCCCAACAATGTGAGCAAGGGAGGAGGCGAATTTATCGCTCTCATCTGCCAGAACATAAATCAAACCGAAGGAAGACGCGGCGGCATTATTAAAACCGACGTCAACCCCTTTTTGGAAAGTATTGAGGAAGCTAACGCAAGCGGGAGAGCGCTCATCTCGTTAGGAAGAAAACGCCTCGCGCGAGCGGAGGACAACTTGGCCGCTCCCCGCTTCGCGTGATTATCCGCTCGTTCAGCATCCGGTAGTTAGCGGCGGCGGCGTTATGGATACGGCCAATTCGCCTTTGGGCACCCACGAGGCGAATTAGGGCACGCGAGCCGTTACAAAGTGCACTCATTTTTCCGATCCGCCCGCCGCCGACTCCTGCGGCACGTCAGGATTGCTTTTAATTATACTAAGTAGCTCAATAAAAAAAAAGGTCATCGCGGTCGGCGGGGCTCGAGGTGGATATTTATAGCGATCGATCGCGCGCGCCGGCGGCATGTGGAGGGCGGCGCGGCGGCAAGATGGGACAATATAAAATAATAATAGCGGATGAAACTTTCAGTAAATTGATTTCCGACGCCAAAGTGGCACGCTCACGCCAGCAGAAGCGAAACGATCCCCAACTTGGGCGCATGTTGCATGCGGCGCCAGGATGAAATTTGCTTTCTGCGCTGATAGAACATTGATTATGTTCGGTAATAACGAAACTACAAAACGGCAAAACTTGACTCGCAACAAACTTCCAACGCGACGCGCGCTGACGGAACGAACAGTTGGCAACTGCTTCTTCAGCACGGGCGTTCGAGCGCACGCCGCACCGCCACCGGCACAGCCTTAAACCCCCCCTGGCTTATGCGTCGGATTGCCACTGTCCCAAATTAATTTACGGTCCATTGTTGTCAAGGTCTAGCGCGATGTGGCGCACAATCGCATCCCGTGCCCCATAACGTGCTGCAGCCGAACGTCGACGTGTGGAGTTAACTTAATTAAAACCACCTCGCAGGTTAATGCCGAATGGCGGCGGCGACGACGACGGTCGTGAAACATCAGTTTGCACAATGTTGCGGGTAAGGCGCGCAGAGACGTTATAACTTTGGCGGCGCGCGCTCGAAGACCGTCATCGTCGTCATTCTAGTCGAGAACATCGACGACGCCGGCGTTGCTCCCTTGACGCCCGCCTCAAGTTAAACACCCGCTATAAGTTCGTAATTAATCAAGCGGCAATAAAGTTATAAACAAATTGCCGCCGCTACGCTCGCGGTCGGCTAGTTTTCGCTCGCAACGCCCCCCGCCTCGTTCCCGCCGACCGCCCGGGGCGGGCGGGGAGAATGAATGTCGGCGCAATTTTTCGTTCCGCGTTCGAGCGCAATTTGTAATCGCGTAATTATGAGCGCGAACGAACGCAGACGAGCGCGAGCACGTAAAGCGCGCCGCTGGGGCCGGCTCGTTGTTCGTTTTAATAATTTTCCGCGACGCTTTGGAAAATAAATTCAGCACGTAATGACGTTATGCGCCTGGCGTCGTCTAGCAATGCGAGGACGAGATAGCTTCGCGCCGCCGTCGAGGACGCCGGCGACGACGACGACGACGGGCCGTAGATCGTTTCGGCGACGATGGAGCGTAACGGCGATGTGTTCATGAGGCGGTCGTGATGAGGCGCGCGCGCGCGCGCTCGCCCGCCGTTTTATATCCGAGCAACATTTTCCTTAAAGAGCGCGACACACAAGCTTCATTACGCCGCGTAATTGCGCGCCGCGCTCGGCGGAACGCGACGCAAGAAAATTACGTAATAAAATCACCTTCCCAGCTTTTATCATTATTGCGCGCCGACCGAGTTTGATCGTCAAACAAAAACACGTCCGCGAAGTGTTTGCATATCAAACGGAACGCGCGAGACGGCTTAATACAACCGCGTTTAATTCGAAATTACATTCGTCGAGAGGGCCAACGCGTCCCAAATGAGGACTTCGCGCTGCAAGTTAAAAAACACTCTCCGGGATATTATTTCGATGTTTCCAGCTCGGATGGTTGGAGTTTGAATGAAGCGCGGCGTGCGAAATCTTTGAAAAAGAAAATGCAGCGCTCGAAATATCGTAATTCCCAATTTCCCGGGCTCGGCCGAAGGGAATTGGGTTTTTAATAAACACTTCCGGCTGCCATTCCCGCGCCCGTTCCAATTTCGCCATTCAGCCGTGCGCGCGCGTCCATTCGACATGGAAAACCACCCTAGGTTTCCATACCAATGGCCAATTCGATAGTGCACTTCCATTTTTTTGTGCATCATCAAAAGCTCGCTCCGATTCAATGGAATCACGCAACACCCACGCGCCAATGACAAATTCATAAATATTCGCTGTGGAAAAATTCCCCGCATTAATCACGCATTCAGTAATTAAAACAACATTTCAACTCATATAATGAACCTACGCTCTCTCGAGCGTAACTGTCTGGCCATCAGGTCAGCACAAAACAGAAAACAAGAGTCAATAAATCCTGCGCAGTCGCCGACTGACAAGCGAAATTATTTATGAACGGCCTACAAGTAGCAGTTATTTATTTTAACCGTCGGCGGCAGGATAAACAATAAACTACTGGAAACGCGACGGCGGTGCGCGCCAGCAACGGGGCTGTTGTTGTTAACGTGACGAGCGCAATCATTAAATTTAAAAAGCGTAGGACTTGCACGTCGACTGGATGATTATTATCCCGGTTGGCGTCCAGGGCACAACAGTGATTTTTGAGCGGCGCGTCCAATTAAAGCAAACGCACAAAAGTTGGTGAAAAAGCACGCGCGCCAACGGCGGCGCCGAGGTCGGCAATAAACCAATTTGATTATGAAAAATGCGAGTTTAAATTGCGACACACTTTTTTTGTCAAAAGCGCGCGCATACGCGCCGTAATTGCTTTCCATCCTTCAAGCGCGCCCTGGCGCCGCCACCGGCGCGGAACAAACAAATTACTAATGAGCGAGGGCACGCCGCGCGATTTACAATTAGCCCCCATATATTTCGTTCTCGTTTTAATTATTCCACGTGAGGACGTGACGTGCGTCCCGGAGGACGGCAGATGGACGCGGAAGGACCGCGGCGCGCCAAGGGCGCGTGCGCGCGACACTAATTAATAAACGCTTCGGGCGTCGGGGCGTCCGCGTCTACTGACCTTTGAAGTGCTTCGGACAGCAAACGAATTCGACGCCGCTGAAGAGCGAGATCCCGCACGGGAGCAGCATGGCGAAGGAGCGCAGCTGCAGGCCGCGCTCCTGGCACGCGTTGGCGGCGGTCGCGTTCCATCGTCCGAACGTCCAGCAGTTGCTCTGGTTGTGGATGTGATCGAAGAGGCAGTTTTCCGGCACCAGCAGGGCGTCCGACTGGAAAGGCCCCTCTGGAACACGTCAAGCAAAACAAAAAATTACGACTCTGACAACGTGACACGCCCGCGCCACCCGCCGGCCGCAACCCTATTCCTATTCCAATTTGCATCGCCCGCGCGCGCATAATAAAGTTGGCGCGCGAAATAAAATAGAAGGGAAAGCGGAAGAAGTGCGTTGAGTAAGAGGACATTTGACATATTTTTTGTCCGATTTATGAGGACGGGGACCGAAACGAGTCAACCTGAAAGGCGCCAGAGACAGAAAGCGTCGCACTGAAAGGCACTCCACTCCACGCGAGAGAATGCCGCGGAGGAAAACGCCAACAAATGCGAGCCCCATTGTGCTTCGAGGTCGAGCAGCTTCAATTCCGCTCGGGACGCGCGAGGGACGCGCCAGAGATGGACGAAAACTTTTTCCGGCGACTTTATTACATTTTATTGTGCGATTAAAATCTTTGTATGCATAATATATTCATCGTAATGGCCCAAAACAAGATGGCGTACGCATGAACTCATTCACTCTCCCAAGGACAATTTAATAATAATTTATTCCGGGTGACCTCAGCGCAGAAAAAATGCTCCGTTGCCTTGATTTTCTCCACTCTTAATCGGTTAACGATGAACGATGGCGCGAAACGTGAAACAAAAATTTAAAATCAATTTAAGAGGCATTAATAAAGATACAAAATTTATCGGTACACATAAAATCGCCTTCGCTCGGGGAGGACGAGCAGAAGGAGTCTGCTCCTCCTTGATCGCTTTTTTATGTATTTGCTTTATATCGCGATCCATTTTTCCTCATTTCTCCCCATCGCACAAATCGGATTAAATTGTATTTGCACAAAAAACAATAATTTTCAACGAATTATGTCGCTCGGCGCATTTATAGCCGCTTCTTTCGCGCCTTTATTCGCTCCTTTTTACGATGCAAAAACGATATTCGCTTTATCTCGCATTGTTCGCGTCGTCGCAATCCCAAATTTCTCGTCGCTCTGCGCGCACGCGAAAGCGCGGAAATTTGCTTGCATTTACTATGTTGCCATTTTCCAGCGCCGGACCGCTTGCTGGAACATCCGTATATCTCTTTCGCGTTATTTGCGCCGCGCATTTCGTCTTTTTTAATTAAAACGCGGCGCGAAAAGCAAGTAATACGATCGCGGAGCGGAGGGGCCTTCCGTTCTCTCGCGAAAAACTCGTTTCGGATCCGACACCGAAGCGACTTGTTCTTGCGCGCGTGGGGCCCGTTTTATTCCCTGTTTGCTCATTAACGATCGAGTAATTAAATCGCGGGGAAAAATAGTCCTCGCGAGACGGGCGAATATTAATAAAAAGCGCAAAGCGCCGCGCTCCGCGATCCCCGGCGCTTTGCAACTCTTTTAGCGGCAATTCCGCCGCTTCATTGCATTACAAAACGCGGCGCCTAGCCGGACGCCGGGATAGTCATAGACGGCAAGCGGAAAAGCGAACGAATACCGCAAGAACGGAACGCGCTACGTTTTTACGCGCGCTGCCATTTTACGCCCTTTTTGACGTTTTTACTCGTTTTGTTCGCGCGTGTTTTAAAAGCTGCAAAAAGCTACTAAACTGTAAACGGCGCCGGGGACGTCATTACTCTCCGGCACTGGTCAACATCGTAATAAATGCATTGGCGCGCCGCGCGGGCCAGCGACAGTGTGTTAATAAATAATTAATTTCGAAAAAACGACTGAAATATGTTGCGCGTCGCGCAAATATCGCCGGCGCGACCGCCGGTCGTAAAACGAAATTTCGGTAGTTTATTTTATCTGCGTCGCCTAGTGCCCGGATAAACGGACCGGCCAACCGCAGGTTTGCGCCCGACGGTATTCGCATAATGCACCAACACGTAATATTGATTTCGCGCGCGTTTTTCGCGTCCGACGCAAAATCCGGCGCTGCCGAGGGGCGCGATCGCGCATCGTGAATTATTGCTTCCTGAGCACGGCGCGGGCCTGTTTACAAATAAACGCGCACGCCCTAATGGCCGCCGTATTAATTTTCGCATTGCCAATGCCCCCGATTCATGTCAATCGCGAATGCCCGACTTTTTATTGGCGCATGGGAATAACAAATCCCGCGTGTGGTACAAATATGATGTGCTGGGAAATTATTTTCCGGCGCAAAACAAGGAACGAATTTAGTTGGAGATGGAGTTAGCCGAATTGCAAATGAACGAAGCGCGCAACTGAACAATATCCGGACAAATGCTCCTCCACGACTGTCAGAAACGATTGCGTATCAGAATCTGCGCGACGCGCTGGGAGCCGGCGCGCCGCCGGTCGTAAATCCGTCGTTACATACTAATTACCCCCCGAAACTAATGCAATTAAACTCATAAATAATTACGCCGCTGCGAACGCGGCTGCGACCGGGGCTCGAGCCGATATATGTTGATGTGCATAAATTTCGCAATTTCGGTGCGCGGCTATTGTCGGCGATGACGAAGAGCGCACGCCAGCCGCACGCGCCCGTCCATCCCGGCCGGAATCCTGCGCTCATCCTGCATGCGGGCTCGACGCGAGCGGCGGCGTATGCCGGAACGCGTGTTTACGCCGCAACCGGCTGCACGACGCCGGCTTCCGCGTGTCGCGCGCCGGGTGCGTGGGCTTGGGGTTCGGGCCGAACGAGAACTGCCATGGGGGTAGGCAGGTATACGCGTGTGTCGTGTTGCGGCGCGTCGGCTGGGGGGAAATTCGGCGGCGCGTTGCAGAACGAGCCGATCGGGAGTTCGATCGTGCGGGCTAACAACGGCGAGCGCTCTGCTAAAACGCGCGAATTATCGCGACACTTTAATATTTTCCGAAAGTCCAATTTTCCATCGAGCGCCGAACATCCGGGGCGGCGCGACGGCGGCGGATCGCTTTATTTTCACCCGCTCCGCCGCGTTTGTTTGCCGCCCTAATGATACCAGATTATGCATTCGCCGAATCGTATCGGCGGAATCGAAGCAGAGGAAGCTCTCGAGTGTCTGCGGCGCAAAATAAAAGAAATATGCTATCGGCTCAAACCGGAAGCGGCGCATAAAAATTTCCGGCGCGAGCGAGGAGTGAATCTCTAAGAGGCGCCCCGAGGCGGAGCGCAGATTCCGCCCGGGCGCGACGCTTCGCGCGCCTTTCGGAGCGTCATTGTCGTCGGCGCGAAAACTGCGGGCCGCCTTCGGCTTCGCCGCCCTTCCTCCGCCATCCGCGCCGCCACCTTCCATCCGGCGCATCGTTCAATCAATAACGCAACGACGCCGGGGCGGAGATGCGCGCCGCGAGGTGCCGAACACGCGGAGGCTTTCTTACGTCCGCGCCCCGCGCCCGTCGCGCCCGAGGCCAGGTGTCGAAGGGCGAGAGGCGAAAAGCTAACAAGCGACACGCGCCCGACTGCACGCTAATGTGTGTTTACACGGGGAGCGCTCGCGCCCCGCCAAATATGAATTCCAATTTCGAATGCGCGGAATTTGAATGAGCATCCCCGGCGCGATTTAATTACATTCAGAAATTGCTTTTGCCTAGTTTGCCCCGCACAGCGGCGTATCTCCGGCCCGCATTAGAATATTACCCGACGCTATAAGTGCGTTACCGTTCGGCGCACACGCACGCACTAATCACATTAGTTTAGTAGGCCCGGCGCGACCCCCGAACGTCGAAACGTTGTTCGCGTGGCGAAAACCTCCCTGGGCGGGACAAATCATGCCGCCCGCTCGAATTACTTCGCATTGAATTCGCACAAATAACGCGCCGCTTTCATCGGCGATCGCCGACAATGAATTAATAACGCCCGCCAACGCCACTCAATAAATCCAATGAATTAGTTCGCAAAGGGGATGACTCACCTAGGCATCGGAAAGGCTTCACCCATCTGGCCGTCTTGCACTTGCCGCGCGCCTGCGCTCCGGCCGTGGATCCGGTGCGGCACCAGGAGCCGATCTTCAGGTAGTGACTGCTCTCCACGATGTTGGTGATGTCTCGCTTCGGATACATCTACGCAGAAGAACGGCGTCATTAGGCACGCAGACACGAAGTGCCAAACAGACGTGCGGGACGTGCGATCGTGCGACGCATCGAACACGTGCCCCGGCTCAGCGCCTCGTTCGACATTAAAGCGCGCATAACAATTGCGAGCACGCGCGCGGACTTCAAAAGTGCGCCGTCTTCGTGGCGCTGACGAAGGACGAAACGACGAAAAAGTTCGCGCGGCAAGTTTAAATTAATATCGCGGGGATTAAATGCTCGCGCATCATGCGACGAGCGCCGGCGCTCCGTGTTTCGTCGAGGACGAGCAGGGACTAATAAGTAGGAACAAACATTCGCTCCCGGTTTTGGGCCGAACTTAATGCGAGCACTTTGCGAATTGTATCTTTGTTTGAGATTCGCGCGAGTAACCGAAACTTTAACAATTGCGAATGACAAATCTTGGCGGTGCCTAACTTAGATGGAACGAGGTTTACAATTAGTGGATGGAAATCCGCGGATGGCGATAACGGATTCGGTTTTTGTCGACGTTTTTTGCGCTTTAAAATGAAATGAATAAAGC
Organism: Ecitodaemon sp. MM-2014; assembly: GCA_030557295.1. Taxonomy (NCBI): domain Eukaryota; kingdom Metazoa; phylum Arthropoda; class Insecta; order Coleoptera; family Staphylinidae; genus Ecitodaemon; species Ecitodaemon sp. MM-2014. The sequence goes on along the minus strand of JARRAA010016725.1, from coordinate 23,926 downwards.
AGACGGAAGCGGAAATACAACGCGATTGTTTCGCGTGCCTTTCTGGTGTGTTTTTTTCCGTCCCGGGTTGTTTTTGCGCAAATTGGTTTTTCACCCGACGCCATGCATGAAAGATGGGCGAAGAGGGAGCGACTGATAATGACCGGGAATAACTACGCTCGTATAAAAGCTCCGCCGCCAAAACTTTAACTTTTATCTTCCCTTTTGTCCTTGAAAGCGCCTCGACTCGTAATCAAATTAGCCGATTCGTTAAAGCGCGTTAAAGTTGCCGTAATAATTTACACAATGCGACTTATCAGGACCACCGGGAAGACGTCAAAGTGTCTGCTTGTTTTTTTTTAGCGAATGTGCGAAAGATGAGTCCCAAGTTAATTTGTCGATTTTCTTGATTAGACTAATTGGACGCCGTCGCAATTCGCGTTATTAAGGAGACACTTTAATGCTTTAAGCCCCTAATTAACTGAGCTTAAAATTGTATTTTTGCGACGCGCGGAATGTTTGAAAGCGCTTTTATAGCGGCAGATTCGCGCAGAAATGACGACGAGTCCTGCATGGCAACGAATCAATAGTCCATTAGTTATTATTCGCATAAGTCATGCCTCGTTTGTTGCAGACGTGTGTGCGTAGCGCGCCGCAATGGCGGATATTAGCGACAAGAGGAGAGGCGGCTGTCAAGTTGCGCAAAAACACGCCACTTATAGGCATTTGCGCTCGCAATTCATTACGGCGCGCGTTTAGGAAAACACGCGCGCGGCGTTAACGTTCGATCGCGATCCGGATCCTGCTGTCGGGCGATGTATGCCCGGCGCGTTCGCCAAACCCTAGAAAAACACAACGCGGAAATTGCGAAACCTGGTTGGGCGTTGGGACGCGTCGCGCACCGAAAATTCCATTTTAAAATCAATTGTCTTTTTTGTCGGCGGGCAGCCGTGGGGCGGCGGAACCCGCCCGCGCGAGAGCGTCCAGAGCGTACGTTTTCCGACGCCTCGGTCTGTTTGTTTTTCCGGCCGAAGTGATCGCGTGATTGTGTGATTGGTGACGACGCGGAGGGCGCAAGAAGCACTGTTTTATAAATACAAGCTGTCAGCGCATTACGTCCGGACCATTTGAGATAAATGCGTCTAGCAGTCGTGCCGTAGCCTGAGGGGGCATTAGACCGCCGCTCGTTTCCCCATCGCGCGACCCCTGAGTCATTGTTGCCGCGTCCGCTCGGCTAATGCGCGGAACAACCCTGCGGAGGCGTAAAAGGGGGAACGATCGACATGTCGATGCTCGAGCCTCCTAAGACGCGGGGGCGTATTGTCGCGGCCGTCCTTGGAAGTGGTCGAAGTATCATCAACTAAATTCCGGCAAGGGAGGCACTAATTTCGGGATTAGCGCGCAAGGGCACGGCCTTTAAGGAAGACGAAACGGAGCGGAGACGGCGGCAATTTGCCAGCATCGCGGGACCGACCGGGATTCGAACATACTCGTACATGTGACTAATTTTGACAAGGCGATGCGAAACTTTTCAGCCGGCGCGCACATACTATGCAAAGTCGAACTCGCCCGGCCTCGAACAGATAAGAAACCCGTGGGGGGCAATCTTTCGAACATTAGCTCACCTTTTTACAGTAGTCCAAAATGTCCATTTTGTCCTTCAGGCAGGTCGCCTTGGAGTTGAGGTCGGTTTGCCATCTGCCTTGCTCGGTCATGTATTGCGGGTGATAGGTTTCCTGGCCGTGCAGACCGGGGTCGCAGAGAATCGCCACTTGGGGCTCGAAATGCGACACAGCGCCGCCGCTAATGCCGCCATCTTGCAGAGCCTGTAACAGAAAAAAACGGGGGGACGTCATGAGTAACGTACACGCAGTCGAAAAATGCTCATCGGGAAATGTCGCTTTGATCTTGTTTTCCCGATGCGCGGCATATACCAACACGTACGGGCACCGAGCGCGGTTGTCGTCCGGGATAGACAGGTATATTATGCGCAACAGCGAAAGAGAGTCGGGAAAAGTGCGCAGAGCGCACACACTCGCGCCTGCGAACCCGCGCGCTTGTCGAGGGAGCAAGGGAGGAGAAATGAAAACACTGCTCGTCCGGGCGGACGCTTTTTAAATAAATATGCAGCATGTGTGAAAATGCAATGAGGTTCCGCTTTGTGCATGTAGCCAGGTGCTAAAACGCAGACGACCGAAATAGATCGGCAAAAGCGCAGCGCGACCCAAGCGTCGCTACAACGCGCCGCCCCGACAAAGCGAGAAAGACAAAGAGGCGAATCTGCATTTTATAGGACGTGTCGGAAAAGCATAAGACGTTCCTACCGGCAATAAAAGCCGGGGAAAGATGGAAAACGCGCAGCGCAAATCTGAAGCGCGAGTCGAACGCGGAGCGGTCGCGATTTTCCAACACCGGCGCGGCATAATGGGAATAAATAAAGAATAAATCTATTTTTCGATTTTCCAATGAACAGCAGCGCCTGATACCATCTCGCCGCGCTGAGACGCCGACGACGGAAACGCTACAAGCAATAAATGTAGGAATATAAAATGAGGACGACTAGCCATTGGAAAATTGCGCGCATAAAACATTCCCGATCTCGAAATCCAGTCGGCGAAATTTATTGAAGGATGTCTGCGGATTTGCGCGTCTAATCGGCGCCGAATACGAATGACGCTGCACCCAAACGTCGAAAATAAAGAGAGCGGAATTGGAAATGCTCAGAGTTATGACGTGCAATAATGATATAAGTGTGAGAAATGATATAAAGGGGATATCGAGATATTCGCCAGCGCCGCCGCCGCCGCCGGGGGCGCAGAATCCAACTAACGTATACTCCATGGCTGTCAAATTGGACTCAATTTGCCGAATGGGATGCTCATTTTTTAATCCGGCCGTCGATGTGTCATTCCTGCGTGCTCCATTTGCCGACGCTTTGCTCCCGCCAAACAGTCGCCGTTTGCTTTTATCCCGCAGGGGACGAAATCAAAGACAAAGGAAAAACTTGCACCGCGCCGTAATTAAATCATTGTGAATTCACCCCTTTCGAGAGTAGTTTGAGCCTTTCATGTATTTCACATGTGAAGCCTCTGGTGAGTCTCGTCGAAGGATCCAAGGAAACGGGAAGTATGCCCCATGCCAACACGAATTACATAAAGTTAAAACTTTCCACCCTTAGATGCGCCCGCCGCGAAGATACGAACATACATCAGCATCGAAGGAGCACCAAAGGAAAATCTACGCGCCCAGTTTCCCGCTCAACCGCCAAGCGTTTCTGACGAACCGGAAGACATCCCTCCCCTAACCTCCGAGGAGGTCACATATCACAAAAAGTGAAATTAAAACCATCGCGACCGCGCTTTTTATCGCCGAGAAGTACTCGCATAAATCAAGAGTGTTAAAACCATCGCCGGGGGCGGTTCAACGAGTCCTCTCTAGAAACAGATACCAAACGATGGGTAATCTCGACCGCCCTGTATTTTCCATTAGCCGGGCACTTTGCGGGCGCACCAAGGTAGGCAAAATCCCGAAAGGTCCCCCTCGAGTGCGTTTATGGGGCGGCCATGGCGCATGGCGAGGATATTAATTCATGATACGCTATCACGACGCCGCATCGCACTCTTAGGTATATTACGAAAACATGCAAAGTTTATTTATGATACTTTGTGGTCTCGGCCTAACAAAGGCCCCCCGCGCTCGCGTGCGAGACAGCGGCGCGAGTTGGATGTTGGGGACTTACGAGTTGGGATCGGGAGTTGAATTACAACCGCGGTTTGAGGCGCGAATGCGCGCATTTCACTCGAGATGATTCTTCAGATTTTATTCGCCGCATGCGCGCGAATTAAGAAACGCTCGCTCATGTGTTGATTCTCGACGAAAAGGCGCAAATCCGGCCGCAAATCTCGCTTGACAAACAACAACATTGTAATTCAAATCCGCGCGCCTAATCTATCGCAAACACGCGCCGAATATCCGCGCTAGTTTCGCCAGTCACATCTCTCGGAGACTCCCGCAACCGCAACCAGTATGCTTGATACTTTAGTTTATTAACTAAATAGGCGGCGGCGTCTCACTTTATCGTCGCGGTTTTCTGTTCTCGGCCGCGCGCTCGGCGGGCGCTTTGTTCGCCGCCGAAGACTGAAACTTCGGAATTGCGTTTGTATTGACAACGCGAATGTCGCGGCGCAATTCGACGCCAGACCGACGATAAGCGTCTTATTGTCATTGATTTTTCTCGTGATGCGCTTTTTATTTCGCTCGCCGCGGCGGGAAAAGCGTTTCCCGCGATTCCGAGCTTCTCTTATCAGTCTTTTTTATTGCCGGCGGCGATGGGTCGGAGCGCCGCGACAAAAATAAAGAGCTAGTTATGGTCGGGCGAGTCGCGCGAGCGAGTTCGAGATGGGCGGGCGGCGCCGCGCCGAGGTTTTCGTCGCCGGCACATATTGCGAAGGAAGGACCCGAAGGAAGGAGGAAAGGGACGTCCGCGGCGCGGCGCGGCGGAGACAAGGGGAAAAGCTATTGTCCGGCCTTTGGGGAATTACGCTTCGGGTTAATTAAAGTCCCCAGGACGGCGGTGTTTGTATAGCCCCATAGTTCTCTCTCGGCGCGACCGAAAAAGCTTTTTGCCGTTCGCCGGCGTCCGACGCCGCAGAGAAAAACGTATAGTTGGACGATCTACAATGAAAAACGCATTTTGGGCTTTCGTTGAAAGTCAAGAGCGCCGCTGATCCGCGCTAACCGCGCGCCGCACGAAAATATCGAAGCGTCGGATGAAAAATGAACACCGAGGCGACGGCCAGAACGCGCCGCGACGCGCTGAAAGAGCGGTCACAATTATTCAACGCCGCGCCGGCTGAGCGGAATCGCACAAATGAATTTTTCACTGCGAGCGGCGATCGAAGAGCTTCTAATCCACGCGCCCTGATTACTTATGTAGGCCAAGACGGGCGAGAAGATTAATCCTCGACGGAAAAATTCAATTTCTACGTTAAGTAATCAATTCGAGACGCGAGGGGCGAAATTCCAGTCGTTAAAAATTCACGCCCGCGATTCATTCATTACTGTTATTAACGCCGGTCGCATTAAATTTCTCGAGGCGCGTCGACGAACGGGGATGGGGGCGAGGAGGAATTAAACGTTTTGAAAACTCCTGAAAACCCATTGTTGCAAACGAGTCGCCGCCGTCGCAAACACAAAAATAAAAATGTTAATGCGATTAGCAGCATAAAGTGGTAAGATGAGAAGCAGGACGAGGACGACGAAAAGAGGTCCTTGCGGGGTCCTCCGCGCAACACTCTCGAGCGAAACTACGCGCGCAAAAAAATAGCTCAAAGAGAATGAAAAATGAAGAATGAAAAATAATAAAGGACGAAAAGAAGGCGCGAGGACGAAGAGCGAGCGCTTGTCGGCTGAATATTTCATCCGCGCCCCCTCCAGTGTCTTGCCGAATTTGAATCCACGCGCTGCTATTCTTATATTAAGGCGCTGCGGTGAAGGCGCCGGGCAAACAATAAAAAAACTGCGTAAACAATGCGGAAAAACCTAATTAATTTCTAAATTGTTAACGCGCCACTTTCGTGAAGGGGGCGAGCGAGGGAAATTCCCTTGGAGATTGATCCAAACATAAACACACTTCGAGGTAAATTAGAAATTATCAGGCCGGGGATAATGCACGCATCGAGAGCTGTCAAAATATCGGACTCGCGCACAATTCGGCGCTAGTTCCTGACAGGATACAGACGGGATATAAACTTTCACGATTCGAGACGGGCGGAGCGATTTGAGGCTACATTTGTTGTCGGTAAACAAACAAACTGCGATGTTTGTGATGGGCAAACAAATTTCATACTATAGATCGGATTGGAATAGTGTGGCAGCGCGCCCGAAGACCAGCGAGTAAATATATCCTTGCAAATGCTCCGTCCGGGCAAATCCATCCCCGGCTCTGGGACGACTGATCGAGCGCGAATTTTCCAGTGCCGCCAATGATTACAATTAGGAAACATTTTGTCATTTAAAAGCGTGTTCATAACGCGACGCGAGTGAAATCGAAATCGGGCGCAAATCTAAATTTAATCCCTCGCTTCCCCCCGCGCGCGTATTTATCATCCCGCCGGGAATCGAAGTAAAATGGGCACGCAATCAGTCGTTACTTTGCGCCTCGAATTCGTCCGCGCTCGAATAGACTCTGCCAGTCGCGCGGATGGTAAGTGGCTGCTTTGCGACGGAGCGCGCCTCCGAGGGGGTGTGAGTTAATTAAACTATTTCCAGCGGCGAATTTTACCGCACGCGCCCACATCCGCCGTGCTTCGCAAACACGCGCGCGCCGAGCGAACGCGGGCGAGAACGGACTCGTAACGTTCCTCAATTTGCGAACGTTTCCGACGCCGACACGCGCGTACGTTCGCGAACCCGGGGCGGGGGCTAATTGAAGAGCGGCGTAAATATTTAAATTGGCTGCATTAGCGCACAGACAACGCTAAACAGGACGATAATTTCGGTTGCTAACTAGTAATTAACTTATTAGCACACGTGCTAAACCTGGACGACTCGTTTACCACCACTTGTAGCAGTTGCACAGTGGTGGTGGTAGCAACGAGCACAATTTGGCGGGATCGCGCGCAAAGGATAATGCTGTTATTACAACAATTAGTGCGGTCTTTCGTCTATGCATAATCAAACGATTAGTGAAATTAACCGCGGCAAAAGGTGTTCGATTCGAGCATAGCATGTTGGCTAGGTTCTAGTAAGGGTAGTTTGCCATCGATTTTAGGTCGAGCACGGACACGGAGAACGCTAAAAACGGAGCAAATTGTAGTGATTTCGCCCACTTAGGCGCACGTATATTGTTCGCATGCAGGTCGCCCGAGCGTGTAAAAGCACTTTTATTCACCGAGGAGCCTCCTTAGTCTCGGCGGTAACGGGGGGTAGAAACGGGCAGGAACTGCCGCACGAAGGACCCAAGGTCGCCGACTTCGCGACGACGACGATGGTCCCGCAAGGCAAAAATAATAAAAGCCGGCGCGTGGGCGTTGGTGGGTAAAACGCAGCACGAAATTTCCCGATATGCTCGCACTACCGGCACCACTACTTTCGGCACTCCAGCAAGCCATCCTGCTTGTGCGCGCGCGCGCCTCCGGTCGCGTCCAAATGGACTTTACTCGTTATCCTTTCGCCTCGCTTTTTTTATTCACTTCGCGAGCGCATTGTCGTACACGCTTTATGGCCGGGCGTTATTTTTTACTGCGCATCGTGAGTGCGGCAGTTTAAAATCTTAAAAATCATTAAGCGGACGCTCACGCTCGACCCATCCAAACCGTCGAGAGAGCCGAGCGAAGCTCCTGAACTCTTTCCTTCGCCGGCGCGCTGCGTCGTTACTATTTTTAGCGGCGCATTGTTTCCGCTCCGTCGAGGTGGAGGCATATCAGGGCGATAATCGCGAGCGACTCGCAGCAAGGTGAACCCACGACTCGTCACGTGCGGGCCGCTCGAGCGAAGGAAGTGAACCGTGAACGGAAATCCACGGAGACGGCGACGCGCGTTGCCTTATTGAATAAACAATATTCGTGTGCGAATTTCACAAGCGCAAGCAACAGAGAGAACAGAGAAGAGAAACCTAATACGTGACGTCCTCTTCCTCTGCCTCTACCGGAGACAAGCTGATAAAATTATAAACATTATGCAAATGTCCTTGTGCGCTTATAACGCCGCGCCCGTAGAAGTGATAAATGACTAATTAGACGTCGCGGGACAAAGCGCGACGAAGACACAATGCGCGGCGCACCGGCGCGTCGCGCCGCGCGCCGAAAAGAAAGAAAATCGTAATCACAATGAGGCGCCATAAACAATGGCGTTAATTGTGCGCAGTCTGCGTTGAGCGTCGCGCTCCCCCCAATTTTCATTGTTGCGCCCGGCAAATTGAGCCGTTGGCGCATTGTACGCACCCGCGCGTTGCGTTGCAAAATATGATTCGGGGGGTGCGGGGCCGATGTTTCGAGCTATGGCTGTCGGCAGCCGGCGGCGCAACGTTTGGACTCGCCGCCGGGGGAGCGGCGACGGCGAGCGGCTACGTTTGCCAAAAACCGCGCCGCCAACAATGCCACTCAAACGCCCCGTGACGCGGCATATGTTCTCCCTTGTATATCACAGCTAATAAAGCAAAACCTAAACCGCCCCCCAGGCAGCATTAATTGGCCGACTGCCGAAATTATCGATCGCCTAGTCCGCGGCCTTCGCTCGGCACTCGGAACTCTAAACGAACGTGCGTCGGTGTTTTAATTATAATTTTGCGAGCTACATCGGTTTAGTTTTGCCTTCATCCCTGCCACGATCCGAAACAGGCGAGCAACTTTGCAATAAATGTTTCTCCGACTTCATCTCTGCGTGCCACTCCGCTCGCCATCAGCGCATAAAGCCCCTCGGAGCGCACAACAGCAGCAAGAGAGTAAAAGTAAGAACGAATTAGAATCCGAATCAAGTTCGCATCCCTGGAGCCGCCCCCATCCCGCCGCCTCGCCGCCCATCCGCGCGCGCTCTCCGAGCACAACCTGGTGTAATTTATTAATTACTCGACTCGCGTCCCGTAATGCGCGCCTGTGCCGCGCCGGTGTAACGTAACGTTGCGGATTTACTTATGTTGTAATTTAGTAGACGCGCCTCGAATGCGAACGGCGGGGCTGTAGCGCCGCTCGTTACCGCTTACTGTTCGTCGGGCGTTCGCCTGTATCTTTTCGCGATTTCTGTGTGCGTGAGCGCCACGGCGTCGCCCATAAATTATTCAATGTTTATGCAAAAGCCTTCGGTTATGGTGCGCGCGACCGCTCACGCAAAGCGAAATTCAAATCCGGACTCGACCCTGCCAACCCCCCAGGATTCCCATCAAGCATCGAGCGTTGCCGGCGTTACTTTTACATCCCGTGCACTTTCAACTATTACTAATATTCGTTAAGGGGTATTAGCATACTAGTAAACTCGCGAGCTTTTCACTAATATCACTAATCTTCCATCAAAATGTATGAGGCGGTGGGGTGGACGCGGGCACCCGGTTTGCCGCGTTGCCATTTTTACCATTGTCGATTTTATCTGCGCGGAACTAGATCATCTCGGCGCATGGGAAAGGCGGAGAGGAAACTCCCTTATGATTTCATAATGCCACTTCGAAAAACGCACGAATCTCATTCCAGTTTTATCCTCTTAGGCGCCGGCGCGATACTATAAAGTATCTCGAGTTTGGGAGAGAAGAGCCGAATCGACTATATAAGACTCTCCTAAACCTTTTCCGCCTCGACCACGCGGTCGGTTATATTTCTGTATTTCTGTCCTGCCATCATTTTCTCCGCGCGCTCGCCGTCACGACTCCTTCGCTCCGCGCTCGCGTTTCCTGTACTCGCGATTTCGTCCCTCCCGCCACGCCGCCCGGCTCGCACATGACGTGCTGAGCTCCTTCGGCCCAGAAGAGGGCTTTAAGCCTACGGAACAGAAATCAGAGCGCGTCTTCTGCGCTTCCAGGCGCGCTCGCTCAAATCTCGTCGGAAGCGTGCGTGGAAAGAGATGCGTATCTATTGGGCGCGACTATTTCGAGTGTCACTCGGCGGAAGAGGAAGATGGCGAAGAGAGTGGTGCGGCCGTGGAAGCGTATAATAGTTGCGATTCAATTCGCATGTTCGCGTAATGCGGCCGATGGATAAAATCGCTGTATGGCGCGCCGGAAGTGTAACTGTATCAAGTTTGCCGGCGGAGCGAGTTGGATGTTAGGTATCGTGTGTCACGTTGCAGCTTAGCTACTTCCCTGCCTCGCAATCCTTCCGACGGGGACGTAATAGGCAGGACTGGCGGGCGAATGGGATGAATACGCGACACGTATTTCCATTTCCACGCGACTCCTAGTTTCGCGCGGATTCGATTATCTCGTGCCTGCAAGCTCCCAGACAATTATTCCGATCGCTGGGATTTCCAGCTAACAAGGAATTAATCATAATTCACCACCACAGTTGTCCTGTCATCCCTGTGACTCATCGTTTTCCAAGAAAACGATAATTGTTTCAAGCCCCTCGGCGTATTCATGTCAAACAATAAAAAGTCCAGCCCGACGTCTTCCTTCCCCTGTTACCTCGAACAATAAAATTAAGCCGTCTTCCTTGAATGTCCTTCCACTTATTGTTAGTCCTACCGCCGAGTCGATATCGCGAACGTTTTATAAATAGCTAACCAACCAGTAAGGGCGCCCACAAACCGGCGCCAATGAACGATTGAACCGAACGAACGGGAGAGCGGAGCGCGCGCGCGCCCTTCTGGATGATGATAATTAAGGGATACGGGTCACTTGTTGCAAATACACGTCGTTACATTGAGTAGACACGACGAATCCCAGTCCCAATCGTTCGCCGTTACAATGTACCTCGCGTCCGATAACGGCGTCGGATGGCGCCCAACACCATGGTGCAAGAGGAAAAGATCCTCGCCCGCTCACCCGGCATGCCCTTTCGGGGGCGGTGCGGTGTTTCTGATCCTGTCCACTCGAGCGCGAAAGACCCAGAACCTAAATATTCGGGCGTTAATTCCCTTTGATTCGTTAAAGTCTTTTCCAACGCCTTGCGTTCCATTAGACGACGACGAGAAACTCATCTAAACTCTGATAATGCGCACAACAAACGCCGCCGCGCCTCGATGCTTCTTCAGCGCGCCGCAGAACTTAACGGCGTCCTAAATTCCTCGCAAGATAACGCGGGCGTAAAAATTCTGTGCGATAACGAGCCATAAAGCGGTCCCCATCAAATTGGACTCGAGCGCCGCGCCGGCTCTCTCAGCCTCGAGCTTTTACGATTGTTGTTGAGCCGATCAATTAGCGAACGCGAAATAATATTCCGATGAATAATTACCGCAGATAAACCCGGCTGCGTTACTTCTGGACGCGCGGATATTGGATTGGAACGCGGCGCGTTCGGAGAGGGAATCAAATCGCGCAGGAGGCCGGACCATCAGGTTGGAGTGTTCAGTCAAGGGCGGCGGATTGATTGCACCCGGATCATACGCGGTCGGCGGGCTGCAACAATGTACTCCAAGCACACATCCTACGCAAAATACACTGCAGCCGCTCGACCGTAGCCCGCGGAGCCCGCACACATCCCCGTCATCGCTGGTGCATTATTAATTAATCATCGGAGTTTCGCCGAGAGAACAACCGACCAACCAGAGCTGCCCCCCTAGTTCTCTCCCGCCGCTAGTGCGCTAGTGTGGTCAGTTTCGCACTCATGAATATTAAAGCGCCGCAACCGTACAGCCAGCGCCATCTACAAGCCAACGGAAGGGAGCGAAACGCTGTCAAAGAATAAAATAGCCGCTTTTATTATTTATTCACGACGTCGTTGCGAATTTACTATGTAATCGAAATCCATGTCAAAGTCGTCGAATTTCCTCGGAAAACGCAATTAAATTTTAATTCAATCATCACCTTCGTGTAATTATGCGCCATTAATTGCAATTCCACATGTAATCAGCAGCGCGGCGCGCATTGGAAACTGAAATCTCTTTTAACGGCAAATCCCAGCTTTATTAAGCAATCACTGCGAGGAATAAAAGGAACGCAACAGCGATGTAATTGCGAATTATTTTTTTAGGGAAAAAAGTTCCGCAATTCGAATGCTCTCGGCGTAGTGCGGAGAGTTAAAAGACAGCGGCGTATTTTATTCGAAAGCCTTAAGTATTTTCCATGCGCTCTTGTTCGGTGAATCCGGCCCTGTCGCCACCGGGCGGGCGTTTCGCGCGTAATGTTTGCAACTTTACGGGCGCCCGGCGTTATTGCGCTAAATGGTCGCGCCTCGCAATCCTCCCTTGTATCGTTTCCGCGCTCGTCCGCAGCTGCCACGCGGAGTGTAAGACCGTTGCTAATTGCACAAGTGAGGGTTCTCGAAATGTCCGAACAAGAACTTTGCGAGCGCCGGCTAATGCGGGATGAGGAGGCGTTGCTCGTTTCGACGTTCGCCGCTGTCGCCAACGCCGCCGCCGCCGCGCCGCGTCGAAAAACCTGCTCATGGCGAGAGCAACAAAAATGATTATTAATGGAATGATCTTGATGCCGGGGAACGCTCGGGATTTTCTGCAGACGCTGCGCTTTTGTAATAATTTCGCTAAACTAAATTAAGATTGAGAATAAAGTTTCCGGCGCGCGCGCGCTAATAAGGCATTCCAGCAGGAAATGCAGCCAGCTGCAGCTGCCGAATCTCCCATCTCTCCCCCATTTTTGTAAATCTTCCTTGCCCCGCACGAACGAGGGACGAGGCACTCCAGCGGCGCTTTTCTCCGATTCCCTGACTGATTGTTAATCCTCTTATTCTTTGACTTAAAGTAGACGCCGGGCGGAGAAATAAAAAGGGGTATAAAGCCAATTAGTCGGCCATCTTATATACTTCCGTTTCGTGCATCCGGTTCTCTTCAGCAAACAAACGGCGTTCGTTTGCTCGGCGGTTGAGTACGAAGCGTTCGTGCGCTCGCCCGCCCGCCGCGGACCGTTAAACTACAGACACTCCCGCGCTCCGGGAGCGCGCGCCGCCGCCGCCGCCGCCCCTCGTCGCCGCCACGGCGTCGACCGCAATCCGCAATCTTTCGCTTGCTTTAACCGCGCCGTCCGCAGAACGGTTTCCTTTTCGATTCGTAAATATGACGCCACTCGTAAACCAACGCCCCGCTCGGGCCCCGCAAACAACGGAAGGAGCCGCGCCGCGAATATGGAATCCGAACGAGCGCCGGCGCATCATAAACATGAAGCGCACGAAACGCGGCGCTGAAATATCTCCGTCTCGGGGGTAAACTACCCTTCAAAAACACAACCGCAGGAGACAACAGAAGAAGCTGGCTGGAAGAGATGAAAAACCCGGGAGCCGGGGCCGGCGCGACCGACGCGAAAAAAACATCCGGGGAGCGTTGATTTAAGGAAAATCTTGAGCGCACAAAAAATTGAATTATGCGTGCGCCCGCCTCGGGTGCATTGCAACGACGGGCGGCAGTGTATTTAATGTAAAACTCATTTCGTTTTTCATCGAGCACATCGCGGTCCTCGTCGTCTTTCGGCTTATTGTTAGTGCAAACGCAAATAGAAAATTTCGACCGGGCTCGCGTACGCTGCATCCTCATTTCCATGTGCAGTGGACGGCGAAGAGTGAGCAATGAGCAACGCTTTCAATTTATTCATTGGCGCAGCACGCCACCACGGCACGGACGAAAATGGAAAACCGCCCGTGCGCTTATATCAATACGAAGAGGTTGTTGACTCATAATGCATCGGACGACCGACGCGACCGACCACAACCACCGAAGAAAGGACAACACACATAGGACCACCACACCAAGATATTACAAAAATGATGCCGAGCTGATTGCACGCGTCGCCGGTTCATGCATAGTTTAGTTACATATTACTGGCGGCCGCGGGCGGGGGTGGTAATGTAAGCGAGCGCAAAGTTGCCAAGCCTCGACTTGGCTCGCTGCTTGAATGATTACCGACAACGCACGCGCCCGCTCGTTAGGTCGGTGTGGCGGCGGAGGCTCGCGTGCGCAGGGAAACTTTGCCCGCCGTACGGGCGAAACAAAAGCCAATCGATATCGGAAAAAGTACGGCGCTAATATACTGTAAATAAACTTAGCGCGGGGGGGTGGACAGTAGCGCCCTCTGCTCGATCATATCGAGTTACCGAGCGATATGAAAGTGGCTGTTTTCTTGGGAAGGGCATTAGTCTCCGCACATTTTTTCTCGAGCCGCACGAAGACGAAGGAGTACGGAAAGAGTAAATATAAATAAGCAGCAACGAAAATGTCCCTGGACGCATGTAACAAATTCCCGAGAGAGTTGCTCACGTTGTTATCTTAATGTGAAAGATAACTTATGACTCAAGGATATCGATGATGTACGAAAGGCTCAATTCAAGTTTGGTCTTGTCTCGTCCCGACGTTATTTCGATTTAAAAAAAAATTAATATCAGTGTACTCGTATAAATTGTCCATCTGCGTTTGAAGTTCTTGTTGTTTAAATCCGGAAAGCTCTGGAATCGACGGCGAAGACGAAAAGCTTGTCGCCGACTTTATGGTGCAGCACATAAATACGCCGACGACGGCGTGCGCAGGGCACGGCGCCAACAATACAAAATATATAGACGCCAGCAGCTCGACTGGAAGAAGAGCCGGGGATCTGGAGCCTCGGCGGGTGCCAAAGACGACTCTTGGAAACCCCTCCTCGGGCTGTCAGCGACAAACCGCTTCGCTGCGAACGCGCGTAATGAATGTGGGAATTATGCCATCGCCTTCAACGTGACGCCGTCGACACGTTCACCAGGATATCTATCGGAAGCGCGCGTCATCGAAACTTTTATTTCGCCCGCGCGGATAAGGCTTGAAGACTAAGAACAAAGGAAGCTCTGGTTGCTGCTCCGGCTTCTTTCGGAGGAAAAACGTGTGACCGTGACACAGGACTTAATAATATATGACCGTTTAAGAGGAACAAGGAGATGGCAGGAAAGAAGAATATCTGAATATTGGGCGCGGCGAGATGAAAAAATCGCAGGGGAGAAAAATTCACAACGATATAACTATATATACATGGTGACGAAGCGGAAACGCCGACTGGGACTGCTAGATTCGGGCGCCCTTATTTGCACACCATAAGGCTCAACGTCTTATTTCTCATGGATATATCTACTTCGAGAATATACGTAACCTCAAAACGTGTATTTCCATTTTGCGATTCTTCGTGTCCAACGCCAGACACAGGAAGGGCACACAATCGCCACATCAGAGCAGACGAGTTTGGCGTGCAGTATCTCGTCCGCTTGCAATAAAAATATGCCAACTACACATTTTATTACCATCTACATGCCAAAGGAAGCGAGGAGTGCGCAGCGGCTCGGCCGCTAACGAGAAAACGACGGAGAAATATCCTCGGCGACGAGAAAGAAATAAAACGAAATAAAAGCTCCATGTCCCCATGCACTGGGAGATCGTGGATAGTTACAACGCACGACGATATGAGATACGCGGATGTCTGCTCGACAGTAAAGAGATAGGAATTTAATTGGTTCCTTTGCGACGTTCTTGCCAATTACACTGGCAATGTTTTAACAAAAATGAATTGTTACGCTCGTAGAGGAAAAAAGCCGATAACACCATCACCACCGCGAGGACCAAGCACACAGTACTGAGTACTGAGCGGCGAGCACCTTGCGCACGCTACGTCGAAACGAAACCGCTGACAGAAATCAATAGTGTTCGGATGGGGCACCGGCACACAGGCACGGCCGGCCCTTGGCTCGACGTTTTCGGGTCGTCGTTATGACTCACTGCCGCCATAGTTGCCACCCCCTTCTGTGTAACCAAGTTCAGGCGGATCGCCAGATAGATGTTACGATTTACTCCGCCGCGCACGCACTAGTCGCGCGAAGCCGACCCCGAAAATTTCCCGCTTTTCACTCCCTCCCTCTTTTAACGCGGCTTTCACGCATCGACGAAGTTTCCTCGGCGAGTCAGCCATTTACATTTATCGGATCGAAAAACAAGAAGAAACAAGCCAATGAGAGCGCCCCGGTGATTTGCCGGCAACTAAACTGGAATAACATTTTTGGGGAAAATGGGCTAAGGCAAATATGCCCCGAACATTCCGCAACAACGGGGAAATTGCGTTTTTGAAAAGTCTTTAGCAATTCGATGAGGCCGTCTGGCGAAACAGAATAAACAAGCGCATCAACTTCACGCAACTCCACGGGCATTTTCCTCTCTCCATTTTAGATTCTTCGCCCGCTTTCCCCTTTTTGCGCAAACAGGCAAACGCTTTAAAAAAGAATAAGCAATTAACTTCCAAACAGAATTTAACCTTTCGGTTCGGCGGAGGACCCGCGAACGAACTCCAAATTTATTCCGAACGTGAAAGTAAAACAAAAATGAAAAAGCTTCAGCGCCACACACAATTCCCCCACTACTGCGATGGCGATACGTCTTCCTTATAAACTGACGTTTCATTGTATAAAGTTACCCCTTACTAGAGGAATAGATGTTTCTTTAAGCTCGCTGATGAAGCGCCCGAACGAATTACATTTATTTACGTTCCTCCGCAGACACATTTTTACACGACAAGTGCAAACGAGCTCATTTTACTTTCCCGAATATCCGAAAGACTCCAACAAGGTACTTTGGCACGTTTCCGTTGCTCTGGACTGTCACAACCTGAATCCGAACGGCATCCACCAACAAGATATTCTGAGAAGCTCCGAAAAAAAGCACATGAAACCTCCCCCACCTTGAGTCATCATTTTCCTAACCCCACAAATGAAAATATATGCACCTGCATCACCTAGCTTCATCTCCATTTTGGCTTCCCGAGTTAAAATTCCAGAAAAGCGGGACCCACAACATCGAAAAAAAAAGAAGCAAATTGTTGTGCTGTTGAATAGAAAACGTAATTTACATTTCTGTCATATTATTATGCTCTAAACGATATCCCGGCGCGCTCAGACGACGCGGCTTTTCATGTCGCCCGAGCGATTTTCCCAGCGACAAAATGGAAAGCCAGAATGCGAGCACACATGCCGCGTTCTCTTCGGCGCCGCCGCGTCCTTTTCTTGGCTGCACTTCAGTGTGCGCGCATTTTGTATTCCGGACAGGACGGTGACGCGGCGGATGCAAACACTGAGAGCGGCCGCGAGTTCCTTCCACGGCCACCCCCCGCCCACGCTGTCATGCAACCGACGGCGAAAAGCCGCAGAGGACAAAGTATAAAGTATAAACTACATTTCCATTTATATCGAACGGATATTTCCCATGCACGGAGAGCAGTCGCACACATTCAGGCGCACCTCGCCGTGCGGTAATGCCGTTTGGCGGCGACCGGCGAGGAATCAAAGCTTCCCATGCTTTCCACTTCCATTATTAAATAGAACCACGGAATCGGACGCTGATAGATCGAAACAAATCAAATATTCAGCGGCGGCGCCGGCGCCGGCGGGATCTCTAATATTACTTATTGTCGATTGAGAATTCCACAAACGTTTTTTAAATAATTAATCGCCCTCCGTGCGCCCCGTGGGGGGCGCAAAGTTGAATAAACTCGTTTTTATTCTGCGCCAGTTGAGTTCACGTCCGCGTCTTCGTTTCGTTCGTTTTGTGCGCGCGCGACGCGAGCGAGGGTAGGCCTAGAGAGCAATAAATATCGCCGCAGCCTGGTTATTCCTGTTTGTATTCAACGGACCGGGACGCTTGCGTCGGGGTGGCAAAAAAGTGCCGAGCGGACGCCGGCGTCGTCGGCATAATCGTAAACGTGATACCGAATCTTAATTATAATTGAATTTTACTCCCTAATGCGAAATCAATACCGACACCCTCGAAGCTGTCTCGACCCTCGAACAATGAAAACTATTTCTTTGCGGCTGCACGATAAATTCTATCGATTTCATCGTGGAGATTAAGATGACACAATTAACGCCCTTAAACTATTTGTATTTTTCCATCGTCGAGGCGATTGGAACACGTCCGCAGTTTACAGCCCCGTTTAAAGTCGTTCCGAGGTGGTCCACCTTGTCGCGTCCAATTTCCCGACAGCCACCATCTTCTTTCTCGCGCTTTCCTGCCATTTGCGACGTTGCCGAGTGTAAAGGACGTTAATGCGATTCAATTTTATGAAAATGTATGACGCTCAGCTCGCTCGAGATAACCGCAACAGACGCGCGGAAAAAACGCGCGTCGATTAGGGAATCATCATTGTGTCGTTTGCGCGGCTGGCTTGGAAACGAGGCTGGAAATGAAAATTCCCAAGACTTGACGACCGCATCAAACAAGCGCGGCGTGCGCGAAGTAAACGAGGAGGAACGCGCGCGGGGGGCGGCGAAATGCGTTCTTTCGAAGCGGCCGTAAACTCGCGGCGCGAATCTTATTTGTGAGTCATCAATGTGAACGCGCGTTAAAATAAAATCCCCCCGCGGCTTGGGTGATTCTCCCGAACGCCTCGCGGTTACATTATTTTATAGCGCCTTATAGCGTGGGGGCGGCAGACAGCGACGGGGTGGCGATGTCGCGAGGGTGACAAATCACGTCGTATGTTAAACATCGACATGGGGAATATAAAGAAGGTCTGACGTGTTTGCGAACTCTTCAAAACTTTGCGAACAATGGCGAACGCTCTGTCGACGGATGCGCAGAGACAACATATACATAAACGCGAAAATGTGTAAAAACAATTTTAAAATATTAACCCGTAAACCCTCGCCCTAGTAGATTTAGGATAAGCTCCGAACGCTCTTCACCTGCTCGCGCTGCTCAGGACCCGGGCGGGGTGGGCGTGCAAACACGCCGGGGCCATAAAACAATTTCGAAACAAGCATGCCCATTCGCGCGCGTCCCCGAAACTCAAAAATATCCATATGCCGCGAGTCTGGCGGCTGTTCCGCGGAGAGCAAACGCGACGCACAAAGGACGACGCGCATCAGGACATCGTCGCCCGGATGCCCGCTCCGTAAGCCCACCGCCCCCGCCTCCACGGAGCATAATACTAGAGATGAACTCGCATAAACGTATCAAGTAAATACTCGGGCCGCGGCTGGGGCCTATCATGGGCATATCATAGCCGCCGCCGCCCGGCTGCAATTCAACGCGTAACGCCGCCTCCGTTACACTCGCGCCCTCCAGCCTGCCTGAGTCGAGTTTAATTAACATACCGGCGGGATTATATTCGCGGAATTTATGAGCACGCGCGGTCAGCGTCGACACCGCGCCGCCCGCGCGACTCCTGCAAGGGTGGAGAGCGCCGCTGCGCGCCATTTGCCACTATGAATTTTGTTTAAATTTAAATTTATCTTGCACGCTGATATCGCCGACCAGAGGCAACAACAAAAACTGTTCTTAACGAGGAAATATTCCGCCCCTTGCCCGGTCCACCCCCCGCGCGGACCGCGAAAGCGCTATCATCATAATAACTTCCCGCGTTAAGCGCGGGCCGGAAACTGTATAAAAGGCGCGCTAATCATTTCTTTGTTAGGCAAAAGCGTTCGGTTTACTTTCCCGCCGAAAAGGGGTGAAAGTGCCCTCTCGACCCATAGATGCGATATATCCAGAAATGCATGTGAGTCGTGTGTGCTCGCACCTACATTAAACGCGAACCGACCGCAGAAGTGCCTCATGAATAATTTCCGGCTAATAATTTCCCTCTTGCAGCGGCGGCGGCGGCGCGGCGCCGCGTCTTGCCCGCCCGCTGCGCCTACCGCAGAATAAATAAAAACCGCCGACGAGGAGCGACGGCGTGGTTCGTCCGCGCGGCCGTAATAAAAGAATAATTGTCTAATTAAAATAATTGCGTCGGGCGTTTGCGCAATTTAGGAAAATTGCTTCGACTCCGAACACAGCGTGTTGCGAACGAAGCATCTCAAACAGAATTAAATTTGATACGCGGAATCCCGGATACACAATCAGTCTGAAATAATATTGGACTTGGGGGTTGCGAAGTCCAGGCACGGAGAGCACGCTGGCGAAAGGAAAAAAAAAGCGGAGGAGTAAAAAATTTTCGATTTGTATTCCACGCCAGCGCGTCATTTTTATCCGCCGCTAATATATCTCTCTAAAGTTAATATTTTTCCCGCTTAGCCACTCCGGGGGTGTATATACAACATGTCCCAAAAGGTTATAATTTCCCAGCTGGTTGATGTTCGCTCCTATTCACTTAACGCCACGCCATTTTTGTTATGCCTAGTTTTATCGCCATCTTCTCGGGCGCCAACGTCTTCGCTTATTTATATTTTCCCCGCGGTGCGTAGGGCATGGGATGATCGGGGGTGAGGTCTGGTGCTCGCGGGGGCCAGGAGATGCGAAAACATCTGATAAAAACGTGCCGGCTTTCTAAGCGCATGAAGCGAGCTTCAAGAACGAACATGTGGTCGTGGCCGTGTTCCTAGTTGCTATGCGGCGCGGGGCGCTCAGCGCGGGGGATGCACGTGGCGGCGGCGGCTATGCGATGGCGCAAAACGAAATATTAGCGAGGCGTCTATCGTCCTGGATTTCCCGCAAAGAAGAGAAAACGCCATCGGCAAGCGGCAGAAGTGAAATAACCCACCGGCACACCACAGCCGCACGACACCCTGCCCCCGCCCTATCGCGGCGAGATGGAGCGAGAGATAGCAGGCGGCGAGCTCGCTCCGAGGGCGGGGGGATATAAATTATATCAAACAAATTATTGCGGGCTTCTGTGCATGAAAGGCGGTATATAAAACTAGTTAATCACGGCCGGGGACGAGTGAGAGAAACGGGGGAAGCCCAACGCGCGGCGCGAGGACGACGCTCGATAACGCGCCGAGGAGAAAAACCCCAGTCAAGGAAAAACGATTAAAAGTCTTCTAAGTGTAAAAGCTGATTTCGCTTCGAAAGTTTCCGACAAAAAGTGGAAAAAATTAAAGAACAAGAACAAGTAGGAAGACGTGATAGGAAAAAAATAGAATAAAAAGAAACCCAATTATCAAGTTTATGAGTAGGAGTAAACTTCGACAATACCTCGTAATTCGTAAATGATTATTTATTGCAAGGCCTGGTCGGTATCGAGCCGCAGTGATCATTAGCCCTCGCTATGTTGATAATATTGATATTAATAATGCAAGGAGCTTCCAGGATGATTAATTGCTTGTGGGAAACTGGGGATGTAATATATTGGTCGAATAATCCCGTTTTAATTGTCTACCACTTGATCCCGTAATAACCAAAACTTCTAAACGGTTCTAAACTTGATATAGAATTCTCGATGAAAACTTAGCGGACTATTCTCTAGTAGATGGCGCTACTTATATCGCTTGGAGAATATTAATGCGTAATTCTTGTTCTTGTTTTAAGACGTTACTTCAAATAGGATGCATCTAATGCACTTTAAACACTTTAAACGAAGTGTACGTACTTCCAGGAATGACTAACTTTTGCGCAAATGACGCTAGAACTACTCGGTCGATTTTGATCATTTCTCCTTTGTCTTATTCCCAGGGAATGTCGTACTTCAATTTTAAAAAAGTTTTCTCGATATCTGTAGTCAATCAGGAGTTATCGATGTGTAAAGAATTGATATTTTTGAATCGCGCTTGGTTCAGATGTGAAGCGGAGGAAGAGGAAACACCAATTACCATGCCACATAATGAGCTAGAATTATTATCAATTCAAAATTGATTTAAAAATGAACATTATTCCCTTGTTCCGAGAACAACTAGTATAAAACAATTGATTTTAATATTTAACACATAATTACACGATGCATACAAATGAATTGAATAATAAATATTCGACCTCGTTATTAACCATTTCTAATTTGATTATAGCGCCGTTACAGCTGAACTACCGAAAACATCCACGTTCAGCTCCCGAAGGAATAAAGCCATAACCATAATGTGAACCAGGCCTCAATTTGTTAATGTCATAAACAGTGGCGGAAAACTGTTTTATAGCATCTGTTTTATTGTAATTTATAGTAATTTCAACAATGCGAATTTACTTTACTCTTCAGAGGATAGCATGCACAGGATATTATCCACTCCCGCGCGCTCTCTCTCCATCCCTCCCGCTCGCTCGCTCGCGGTATTAATTTGCTTTTTGTTATTGAAACGTAAAACACATTAACGCCGATAACATACTTACATCGGCAGTGTGTGCTCGAGTGCGATAAAATGAGCGAGCGAGCGCGAAACAAAAACGAAGCCCGCGCAGCGGCGCTCGAGTGAACTTTCGGCTCGAATAACTGGAGATAGTTAGCGCTGGCGCAGGCTCCCGACGTGCCGATGCGCATCGGCCGAATTTCCAAACTAACAGCGCATAATTCAATTGAATTATTCGGGGGCGGACCGCTGCGGAGGCGGCTCGAGTGCCGTCGCGCACACACGGCACGCCGGATGCTCGGCGCTGGAAAATTACCATTTCATCTGCGAGAGCCTCGGAGAGCCCATCGTGCCGTGCTCAAAGACCTTCCAATATCAATAACATCAATATAGTTAGCAACGCGCGCGAAAAAGGCAATAATTTCACACGAAGCACCTTTGTCATTTCACGCTTCGGCGCAGGACGTACATGAGAATGCCTGCATAATTGAAACCTGATAATTGGTGCGGTTATCTGTTTAATGCGCGATTAAATATTTATTTAAACTGTCAACAGCTTGTGGAATATTCAACGAAGTGAAAATGTAAAACGAGCAGTTTTATTGGAAAAAAATACATTGCTTTCGTGATCATTTTTTGTTGTGAAATTTGGTCAGGATAAAGGCAAAAGCCGCTCGGGTTTTTTAAATCGGATTACTCAAACGCTCACAATAGTGCAAATAAAAGTTTTCCTGTCCACTTTATGCATCGTGCCACTGTCATCGCACATTGCAAATATGTTACAAAAATCACTAGAGCCCCAAATTTGCGCATTCTTGATTTCGAAGTTTTGGCGGTGAAAATTAAATAAAATAGTCACTAGTATAAGAAATATTATGTCGTTCTGATTTTTGAAATCAGATTACTGACAAGCTTAGAATCGTACACAAAAGTTTTCATTCTTTTCATTCTTAAAATACCTCAATAAGAGTGCTAAAACATTGTTTCTGAGAATATCTCTAGTGAATCTAGTGCGTCTTTTTTATATTTGCACTGTGCGAAGACGACAACTTTATAATTGGATCTTTTACCTGTTTAACGCACGATTAAATATTAATTTGTACTGTCAACAACTTTGCCCGTAATGTGCAAGGCACTGGCGTTGAAAACATCCAACGAGCTTAATATTTTCATCAAACATTTGTCCAACAGTGAATTATCAATCCATCCCGCTTTCATTATCCACCCATTTGTTATGCTAGTTCATGCCATCCCCAGGCACGGAGCGATGAATAATTTAATGCGTCAACCGTTTTATGGCTCGTCGATAATTATTTCTGTTCGACAATGTTTTTGTCGTTTGCAATACGTTCGCGTTTTGTATTTTTCGTGCTGGCGCGAGCCCGGCCGGCGCCGTCGTTAAACTGTCATTACACGACATTAAACAACATAATTTACAATTAAGCCGGCGGAGGCGAGGACGTGCGTTTTATAGACATTCCAGCTCGGCGGCTTGTTTTTCCGCTTTCGAGCGATTCCGGCGAAGTTTATAATCGCGATGGACCGCCACACACGGGGCGCGGGGCGGCGACGCTTCCGCGAGCGTAGGTGTTGGACACCTCACGCTCGACGGGATGATATAATAGGGGCGCATATTTGCGCGGGGCGTATCGTATAACAAAGCGTTATAAATTGATCCCGTTTGCTCTTTGTTACGTCTCGCGTTCGCGTAAGGTTTTGAATGCGTCGGCGCAGCATTCTCTTTCGGTAACTGAAAAGTCATTATTCACGAAGCATTCTTTGATGTAGAAAGTATTTCCCAAAAAAAATTCAGGTCGTAATATGTGCAACTCTCAGAGTTATGGCTTAAAACAGATCGTGTCAATAAGTGCACTCAAATGTTTTTATACTGTTTTTGTTTAGGTTACGCATAATAATTTAAAAACTCATCATCCGATTACTTAAATTTTGTTCGATTGTGTTCCTTATTAATTACTTTACAATACGACTTATTTTTATTGTCTTTGTACATATTTTAGGGCTTCTATGGCGTAAAACAGAAAAAAATCTGTAGTAGAAAACTAATAAAAATCCTAACTTTCGTAACAATTTTTTTTTCCAATTAAAATTAGCCAGGATTGAGTCACTAATATAATATTATAGAATACCACTTTGATTTTTAAAATTTGCTCACTCAAAGGCTCACAAACGTGCACAAAAGGTATTCATATCCAATTTGCATTTGTTACTAATATGTACGAATATAAATATGTTAACTCGGAGACGGTGGTACACCACCAACACCACCTAATCAAGACGGACTCAAGTGGTTAGCGATCGGACTTCGGGAGTGACTGGAGCATGCAGACGAGGAACACTCG